>APFE030783472.1:9758-47172 GCA_000404065.3 Pinus taeda
ATGGTCAAGTGGAGTCTACAAATAAAGTGATTGAAAGAATCCTCACCAAGACTATGCATCTACATAGAAGAGATTGGGCAGAAAGGCTTCTTGAAGCCTTATGGGCCTATAGAACTACATGGAGGAACACAACTGGACATACACCCTATGAACTTGTTTATGGGAAACAAGTACTGTTCCCCATAGAGTTCCAGGTCAAAACTTTCAAGATGCCAGTCTGGTTGGGGATAGATTTATCAAAAGCTCAAAAGCATAGACTGGAACAATTGAATGAACTTGATGAAATTAGACAAGAGGTTGTTCAAAGGATTGGTCTAGTTTAGCAATAGAGGGCTAAGTGGCATGATAAGTACATCAAGGACAAGAAGTTTCAAGAGGGAGATTCGGCACTGTTATTTGATTCAAAGTTTAAAGATTTTCAAGGGAAGTTTCAAACTCATTGACTTGGGCCATATGAGATTGAAAAAGTTTTCAGTAATGGAGTAGTAAGGATCAGAACAATAGATGGAAGTCAAACTCCTCTTCTTGTGAATGGTCATAGATTGAAAATTTATCAAAATCCAATATCAAAGGAGGAGTTCATTAAGATCTTTTAGAACAATTCTGATATGAAGTTGGTGAAGAAGAATCCTTCTTCTCCACCAACCTAGTCTTTGTTTCAATCTTAAAAAAAAAATAATAATAAATAAATAAATAAATAAATAAATTGTATAAGGTTTAAAACCAATCACTGATTGGCATGCTTATATAGAAAATACAGGGTGAAAATCAGAAGCTTCTGACACCCTATATTTTCCATTTCCTTTTCTAAAAAAAAAAAATGAATGACTCACCTTTCATTCTGCAAAATTTATTGTTTTATTTCATTTTCACTCTGCAAAGTTTCACTTCACTCCACTATCATATTCCACCAATAAAAGTTTCCTCATCAACATTTCTTCCATCTCCATTTTTCATTTATCATCTTCACTCATGCAGCCATTTCCATTCCATTCATCCATAAACCATAATTTCTTCTTTGGTTTACATTCTGCAACTATTTCCACGTTCTACAACTGTTTCTGTTTCGTAGCTAATTCTGTTCTGCAGCCAATCTGATTCTGCAGCAATTGTTTGATCATCATTCCGAGCATAAAGAGGCCAGTTCATAATAAAATTTCATGTGCAGGTAGTTGAGGAGAGAACAACTTTTGAAGACCAATCACATCTAAGCACCTGTGAAAGCAAACAACAAGAGATTAGCAAGTGAAAAGGTATGGTTCTAAAGGTAAAAACAAAAACTTATTTCAAAAGGCAATACAAAACATAAGTTGGTATAACTCGTATAATCACATGACTCCTTGATTTGTCATTATGAGATTTGACTGACGTGATGATTCCACCACACCTTTCGTCTTTAATGCTAACGGTCTAATGATGCAATCTTCGTTTTAAACTCAAATGACTCATACTTCTCCAGCACACCTGTTAAATGGTTAGATTCATGACATAGCCGATTTGACTACGGCTCCTCAAAACCCTGATTTTTCATTTATTACATCAAGTTTTTCTCTTCTACTACAACAACCTTTTTTTGTGTGTGTATACAATCACTCCATTTCTCATATATATTTCTCGTGCATACAAGCACTCTGTACACATAGTCACTCTGTTTTTGTATCCTCTGTCTATAACAGTCACTCTGTTTTTCATGCAGTTTACGTGTACAACCACTCTGTTTTCATATACCTTGTGCACACTCTGTTGCCACACATTTCATGCATGCAACTACTGTATTTTCGTAAACCCTATATATATACAGTTGTTTTATCCCATACTCATAGTCATTTTCTTCCATATATTCTGTCATTCCGTCCCCATATCCATAATTATTTTTGTTCCTATATACCAGCTGTTCCACTGTCATATACACAGTCCTCTTCACACAGTCACTCCATTTCTCAAACAATGAAGGGAATATTGAAGAATAGCAGAGAACAAAGGTGATGGGGCTCACAGTTAGAACTAAACCCATAGGGGTGAAGTACATGGAAGGTTATCCTTATTTGAAAGGAATGCCGCAGAAGGCTGGTTGGTTGAGTTTCATTGAAAAATTCAATGGTCACCATAAATAAATCATCAAAACTTTTGCCTGATCGTTTGATGGAGTGGTTGTGGAAATAGGTGACATAAAATTTACAATGACCGAGTCTTTTATTGCTAAAGCAACTGAGCTGGCAAGGCTAGGGGAGAGGTGGTTCAAGAAAAAAGAATTTCATGATGAAACATGGAAAGTCATTCTAAAAAATCTAGGTATGGACACTTCAGTTTTTAGGAAACGAATTCCAATCTCTGCACTTAAGAGCAAATGGAGCAGCATGTTATTAATTTTGCAAAAGTTTATTACATGCGAGGGAAGATTTGGTTCCATGTATGTATATCACATAAGATTGTTAATGAATTTTCTTGAATATGGAACCCTCAATCTCCCATTTTTCCTATTGAATAGCTTGAGAAGAATGGCCACTAATGTCCAAAAGAAAATTGAAGCAATAGAAACCACTCTTTATCACCATGGACTAGTAAAATTTTTAGTTGAATATAACTTAAAGAGTGTAGGGGACACATGGGATGACTTTGTGGTCAGAAAATTCTTCCAAGATGCCCCTGAATTGCTTGAGGGAAGTCTTGCAAAAAGAAGTAGGATAAGGAAGACCAGTCTCACCATTCAAAACACTCCTGAAACTTCAACACATAAAAACAATGAAGAAGAGCCCATCTCTAAAACATCAATAGAGATCAGAAAGCAGGGAAACAAGAGAAGAAAATCAAAAGGAAAAGTTGAGGAATCCCACAAAAATAATCTTGAACATTCATCATCTAAGGAGGATGAACAACTGCTTTCTGAGAGATTAGTCAAAATCAAGGATCAACTAAAGAAAGAGAAGGGAAAAAGGAAACAAGTTAGAGAGGAAGAAATCATAGGCTCCCAAAGTTTGAGGAGAAGTTCTAGACTTAGGGGCAAAGTGAAGAAATCAAAATCAAAAGAGACACAGTTCATAGATTTGGGGGGAGAAACTCCAACACAGTCCCATGACAATACTCCATATGAGCAAAGCCCACAGATCTCTCCTCAAAAAACCTTTGAAAGCAGCCCAAGAAGAGCATCTCCAGGTATTGATCCAGTCCAATAGCAGATTTATGACTACATAGAGTCATTGGAGAAAAAGAATACATCAGTGGACCCAGGAACTTCATCTAATCCTGAGCAGCGTGCCACATCACAAGAAACTTTGACTAGCTCACTTAAACATGAAATCTATGAGCTAGAAGTTCTAAATGGGCATATCCAAAAACAGAATGAAGCCTTAAAAGAATAGAACAAGTTGGATAATATTATCCATGATAACACTATGCTTCACTTTGGTTTATGGCACAAGAAGAGTAGAAAACTAAAAAGCAAGAATAAGAAGCTAAACAGGGCACTCATTAACCTCAAGTACAGATTCCTCATGAGGAAGCCTAGGATGGCAGTTGGTGCAAAGAAAAGAAGGAAGAGGTTGGATGTTTTGGCTAAAGTCTCAGAACAAATGCAGTAGAAGGATGGAGTTTACAATTTTGAATGCATGGGGACATGCAATAGTCTAGTAGTGGGGGATGTTGAGTTCCAAAGCTATCTCTCCCTTAGCTACCTTTCACATCCTTCCTTTTATGTTTTTCCATGAAAAATGCATCCTTATCATAAAAAAAACATTACATATTGCCTCAAGGAGTATATTTCAGTGATTTATATGTTATACTTTTATGTTTGCTATTTGAATAAGTTTTTATCTTTTAGCTACGGAACGCAGCCACATTCTACAACTAATTGGCTGTTCTGTAGCTACATCCACGCTTTTGCAGGTTCCACATGTCAAGAGAGAAAAAGGACTACATGGGTAGTTTGGAAAACATTAGGGTATGGATCGTATCCTATTCATCTGGCCTAGATCAACGAAGAAGACCTCGGTCAAAGGAAAGTCAAACATATAAACCTATGGCAAACATGACTCTGTTTTGCACACGTTTCTCAAAGATAGGGATCCGAAGCAGTTTCCTTAGGCTGCAGCCTTCATCTGCCACCTGCACAAACAAAATCCAATAGCCATTACCATAATATTTATGTTTCCAAGAAATCGAGGACAAAAATTCCGCATACTTGCCTGTAAGGACATATTTTGCTGTAGCTTGTTTCTCTCTTTAAAAACAATTGTATAATTTCCTATAAATACCTGTGTGAGGAATGCAGAAGAAGTTAAGTTTTTGCTTATGTATTAAGTTAAGATTTCTGCTCTGTAGTTGAAGAACTCGTTCTCTGTTTTAATATAAAGATTCTGTTTCAATGGATACCTGAAGCGTTGTTGGAGTGTTGATTCAGTGTTGAGAATCTGAGACCTTTGCAGAGGGCCCCTGCGTTGGTCAAGGTTATATTTTAATTTCTGTTTTGTCTTTCATATTTAATTGTAAATTCATTGTGTTTTTTTTCATGATGTTTATAACCATTTTCTAACTCTGTTCATAATGCAACTTGTGTTCACAGAATAGCTCTTTTGTTTCACTACTTTCTAGTTTCTTATCAGTAGCTTGAAGTTGATGTTAGTAGCATAGAATAATTTAGATTTGCTGATCATTAGTCTAGTTTCTTTTACTTACTGTTCATTAGTCTTTATTTGCATTTTTATGTTTACTTTTTCTTAGAACAATGAAGTATTGGATCCCTCCAAATGTTGTCACAAGGAGGTAGTTCTCCCAAAATTGTATAGCAGAGTGATAAAACACTTCATTTAGCTATTATAGTAGATTAGTTGCAATTTCACTTTCAGCCTTAGTCTTTCATTTTGGTTTGTTGCAATTTCATTTTTAGTTTTAGAATAATGAAGTATTGGATCCCTCCAAATGCTGTCACAAGGAGGTAGTTCTCCCAAAATTGTATAGTAGAGTGATAAAACACTTCATTTAGCTATTATAGTAGATTAGTTGCAATTTCACTTTCAGTCTTAGTCTTTCATTTTAGTTTGTTGCAATTTCATTTTCAGTTTTAGAATAATGAAGTATTGAATCCCTCCAATGCTGTCACAAGGAGGTAGTTCTCCCAAAATTGTAAAGGAGACTGCAACACTTCATTTAGTTTTTATGCTAGATTAATTGCAATTTCATTTTCAATCATAGATTTTCATTAATTGTAATTCCATTTTCAGTTGTTCTTTTTTATGCAATAGACTAGATAGTAGTTGTAATTTCCTTTCCAGTATTTCATAGATAACTGCAATCTTATTTTTCAGTTTTAATATCTCATGTAAGCTTTTGTTTTGTAATCAATTGCTCTTAAGTCCTTTTCAGTCTATGTTTTTGAAACAATCATACTAGCAAGAGGGGAAACTCTGTTTTAACTTTCTTAGTTAAAACCTTACTTCCAAATCTGGCTTAAAGCACTTTTAGCTCTCATTTCATTTCTTTAGATTTTTAGCAGTAGAAGATTTAATATTTTGTTAAGTACATTGTAGAACATTAGGAATTAAAAATATCAAACCCCCAAAACAACAGAAAACTCAAAAACACTGAAGTAGGAAGGGCCATCTAGCACATATAGTGCACTACACTTCATTAGTTTACAATACCTGGATTGATAATTTATGTAGATCAATTTAGGACACTAAATTGACTAAACAACGATCGTGCCAGGCCTTTTCTCGTTGCTTCTGTACCTATTGATGAAAACTAGCAAAGAACCGTTCCTCCTCAAGTTCTTCCAATTATGTGAGCCTTTCCTCTAGAGCTTCACGGTCTGTCATTCTTGTGACCACTGCTATGCACATACTAGGCACGATATATTCCATCGACATGACAACTTTCGCGTTGTAAACTAACCGGAAAGGTGTTTGTCTCATCAGTTTCTTGAACGTTGTCCTGTAAGCCCATAACACTTCAGGTACGTGCAGGTCCCAGCCAGTGTGTCTCACATGGTGGACCGCGTTCAATACTTCGTACACCTTGTCAAAGGCTTCCCTACGTATAATCTTCGGCGCGCTTGGTCTTCACATACTTGTCGTTCGCGCCCTCATCTTGCTCGCTCCTGTTTTTTGTTCTTGTTTCCTATCGTGAGGATGGTATGCGTTTGTGTAGGTTCCGTACCATACGCCTGTACCCATCTGGAGAGGTGGGCACGTAGGCTATTTTGTCCATCATACCTAGCTTCCATTTGCAGCTAAGGCTTTTCAAACCGTATAACCATCATTCTTCTGCAGTCGCACTAGTTCTCAAAACTTCTTTGATGCATACTCCACCATCTTGTGGGCGTAGCACGCAGTACCCATTTGAGAGCGTCAAAACGTTGCCGTTTTGACAGCTCTCTTTCAAATTTGTTCAGGTATTCATCCACCGCTGTTAACCCATCATACATAGGTGAATCCCTTACCTCTGTTGTCACGTAGCGTAGCGATCTTACCATCATGTTGCAATTGAGCGTGGTTAACTCATGCAACGGGCTCTGCCATCGTTCTATTTCCTCATCTGAATTCGATGTGCAGGAGCTTTCACACTCCCACGAAATCCTGCCATCTGCTGTAGTATTCACCCAATCTTGTTCCCGAGTGGTTATCTTGTAGATACAGTCTAGATCATCGTCACTTTTGTTGTCACGCACTGGCTCCATGTAGCGCGAACCTTCCGTAGGGTCTAAAGGTACCATTATGCGCAATGACTTTTTCTCAAAAATCATTTTGCGCTTCTTCAGATTTATCACTCTATTCATATCAGTGGCCCAATCTATTCCCAATAGCACGGGATAGGGATTATTGTCATTGAAAATATTTATCACTTCGAAATCTACAAGCGCGCTCGCACCTTCGATATCTACCGTTATTCCTTGCAATCTTCCCATCGGTAGGATCTTCTGCTGGTTCGCCATTTGCAATTGAATAGGGGACCATTACAACACGGGCCTCCCCATGTGCTCCCATGTTTGCTTTGGCATTATGTTCGCGTTCGATCCTAAATCCAAAATCACTTGATCCATTTCATATTCCCTGATTTACGTAGTCAATCTCATTTCCCTTCTTGTTCAAGTTGTGTGCTTCTTGAGCTTCCGGACTACACGCGGTTCTCCTGTCCTAGCACACCTAGTGATGAGTTCCTGCAGTCCCTTCACAGCCTTGCTGTCACGAAGCAACTTCATGCATGTCTCCAGAAAGGTAGTAAGCATTCATGGGTCCATCTCTTGTTCTAGTTTGTCTTTACTACCTGAAGTGGAGGCCTCCATGAAGCTCTTCTTAGCTTCCGTGAATGTCTCCTTTACGTGCTCCAAATCGAACTCTAGTTCCTTTGTAGGAGCCTTGTGAACCCAAGCTTTGGGTTGCTTTCCCTTGCAATCACCTGTCGTAATATCGCTTCGAAGCACGATGTTTACATTTGGGTCCTCTTCGCGTGGCTCAGACCTCATCATTTGCAGATTCTGATTCGGGGAAGGCTGGAGTATTCCTTTATCGCCCAACCTTGCTATTAGTGTAGGGCAGTACTCATGATCAAACTGGGTACAATATAAACATAATGCTCTCATTATTTTTGTACAATCAAGGGCATAATGCCCTGACCCTCCGCAATTGTAACAAACCAGCTGTTCGCAACCCCTTCTTGGTCCCATTCCACTTGGACCTCGTCCACGCCCCTGAAATCCAATGTGCACCATCCCTGCATTTTGATCGAGGGCTCGCATTTCGGTCTGAACTCTGTAGGCAGGAGTTCGATCCATCATCAGTTCATAACTTCCACAGGTGTGTTCATTATGGCCTATTGACCTGCAGAAATTACGAAACAACTACTGGGACGTTTGCGTATACTTTTGTAATAGGTGACAGTTATCTGTAGCGTGCTTCCCTCCTATTTGACAAATCACACACCATAATGCAGGCACCGCGCTCAGTCCTTCTTATGCCTCTAGTCTTAATGGCATCGACCCTCCTCCCGCTAGGTAGTTTGCAAATATTGGACAATTGTCCTTGTCATGCCCCTGGCCTTTGCATTTTATGTACCGTATGCCCTCGTGCGCCTCTGGGCGAGTTGTCTTGTCCTGTTTCAAACCCTACATTTCCAGACACAAGGTTTTCAGTTACGCATGGATTTGTTGGACTCCTAGGCCAGGATCTTTTATTTGGGTCTCATGCAGTCTCATTGCAATCTCCAAAGCTTCGGCCTGGGTGGACAACTTCTATTGCGAGAGTGTCGTCCTTAGATGCGGCGTTAGTGATGCTACAAACCATGTGTGGTGTTGTCCATCCGTTAAGGTCATGTTGGCTTCGCGAATTATGCTCTTTAGTCTCTTATCCAGTTCCCAGGGGGTCTCACCTGGAAGCATCGCTATTTCCTCACACCCGATAATCGACTGTGTCTCCGATTTTGGCCTCCTAAATTCCCTGTTCAGCGTAGCTTGGATATCCTTGACCCCTGTGTTTGAATTTTCATTAGAGTGCTTAATATACCATGTTAGTGCGCGATCCTGCAATGCGCTTACTAGTGTTGCCTTCTTTATGTTGTCGTCCGTCACTCCTTGCACTTCCCATACAGCCTTTATCATGAACCAAAATTGGTCCAAATCTTTGTTCCATACTCCTTTGAACACCGAAAACTTTATTTCACTCACCATATTGAACTGTGGTGGTGGCAGAGGTGGTGTGGGTAGAGATGGGGGTGAAGATGGTGAGACTGGTGGTGGTGTAGATGGAGTTGATATGTGCGGAATTCGTTATCTTATCAGACTGATTGCACTTCTTGGTGAAACTTTCATGAGCTCTTCCTCGCTTTCTCATCGAGGCGAAACCAAGGGGCTATTCTCTATCTCTTCGCTACCATCATTTTTATAGATCCTCCCACTTCGTGTAGCCCCAAACATCAATTTATTTGCATAACCTGCTTTTCACATAGTAGCATCTTAATCCAAGTGTTCAAATATTTAATGTACTTACCTTGCTGTCCTTTGAGGAAGCATCATTCCGCCTCGCTGTAGCCGACTAAAGTATCTACCATGAACTCGGTGATAAACCCTCTTATAATTTGATTGAGCCAAAGGTCCACAGCGCACATGATCTTATCTTCCGATGCTTCTAGTCTGCTCACCAACTCTAGAGTCCACACAATCGGTTTGTCGAGCCTACACCTTCCCTGACTATCTGCTAGCTTCACGATCCACTCATACAACTCAGAGGGGAAGGATGTAAAGAAAATTTCATGGATTTCCATATATAAGTAGCGCTCTAACCATTGTTCCTTCGATACTCACGGATTCCTGTTTTCCTGCGCCGTGAACTCGTTAATCTTTCTGTCCAACCAACCTTTAATTTCTTTCTTTGTCGGATTCCAGTGACATGACATTAGACATCTCTCATGCAGATCCTAGTCCTGGCAACAGAACCATTTGTTGGCTTGTTGGGGCCTAACCCAGGTTCGAAGGTGATTTAGCCAAACAAATCCTGGTACTACTGGCCCTTTCGGCAATAGTCCGTGGAGCACGGACTGGGCTCTCACTTGACGTAGTATGGGAGGGTGCTCGAACCAAGTTTCCACACCCTGGGGATGTCTGATGAGTTCAAGTGGTCCATGGTTCGACCCTACACGTACGCTACGCGCACTTACCTGTACCTCGCAGCCTAAGATGCTGCCTTCACGCAACCCTACTCGGGGGCCGAACGCTGTTATTACCCAAGTCCTTATTAGTATTCCACCATTCGTTGATTAACTTAGCTTACTTGCATGTGTAAAGTATACTTAGCAATATAAATCATTCATACAAGTGCGCACAGTAAATAAACAATATATTTGCAATTGATATCAAACAGGTAATAACTCGAGATCAGATACACATAAAAACTTCTTTTATTATTCTCTTATTTGGTTATAGACTCAACTTCACCCTGCGCACTCAGCTGCGGGGGTCCGCACACTCAGTTTCAGAGCCTTTTCCTACTCTATGACCCAAGACACACTTAGACACTTTATTTGTGCTTCTACTTATCTATCTCATACTTCGCTCTACCTAACTATCTTTTACACTTAGAGCCTCGCTCTAGTTATACAATCCCATGGTCCACAAACCATGGGTAGGCCAACATTACATTACAAACTAGGGTGGACAAATCTATGACTCTAACATACTTCCGTGCTTGCAATTTGTGGGGCTTTACAACATCATTCAATCAAAACATGGGCTTTGAGCCCCAAAACATGCCTCAGGGGGATTCTTGACACCTCCTAAAGGAGCTTCCATCCCCAGCTGGAGCCAATGTTAGTGCCTGTCAGTCACCGATGATCAAATATGCTCCTAAAAAGTTTTTGTTAGGGTCCTACTGTAAATTTTTATGGTTTCAAATAGGTTTTCAATAAAAAATTGGTCACTGGTTAGGTTTGGTAGGTCATCACTACTCCTTTCATCTTCATGGTCAATGGAAATCATCATGGTCAAGTCATTCCTTGTTGTAGGGGTGTCATAGTCATTATGGTCTTCATTCTTCTCATTCATTTCATGTCAAGTCATTGGGTCAAAATCATAAAAAATCAGTCATTTCACCATCAAAGTCATCATTTCAGGGAGTAGCGATGGAAAAAGTTTCAATAAAATTATGAAAAAGTGTTTTATAGTTTTAGTATGATATATTATGATTAATAAATTTCCAAGGCTGTAGTTCTTTAACAAAACAAACTAGATTATGGAAGTACATGGTGGGTCCACTACACCACCATAGGAGAAATCAATGTTTCAAAGCTCAAAATACCAAAACACAACTTCATTTGCTCATTCCACATTCCAAGGGTATCTCTCTACCAAGAAGACTCACTCCCACTCTCAAAAACCCATTTCTTGCCATCTAAAAGCTAGTTTTCCTCCAGCACTACGCTTTTCACTTGCAACGCTACACTTTTTCTAGAAAGAGCTTCGTTTTTCCAAGGAAAGACAAATCATTATTAGAAAAGGTTCCAGACTATCATTTGCAAGTAAGTGGGTCAATATTACACCTTGTTTCACTTCAGTTCATGCTTGGAAGGATCAATTCCCTCTTCTAGGGTTTTGATTGCATTTGCTTGGTTTCATAATCTCATTGATAAATTGCTGAAAAAATCCTTAATTTTATAGCTCACTCACTTCCTACATGACACATATGTCCCCATAGACACATTACCACACCCCTATCCCTCATCTACTCCCTTTTTCCTAAAACCGTAGACTAGACCCTACATTCCTAGGCTATGACTGTTTTTCTCTCAAGAAATCCTTCCAGGATGTGGTTGCCTTGCCTTTTGCTAAAGGATTGAAGAAATTGGTTTTAATGACAAAATCACCAGCACTTTTGCCACTAGTTTAAGGAGAGATAAGGTGACCATTGATGGAGTGGTGTTCACCCTTTCAACAAAGACAATTGCTACAAGTACAGGGATCCCAAACACTGGAGAACTTTGGTTCAAGAACATATACCTCGACCTTGAGAATGATAAGATGTATCTAAAACCTCCATATAAAAATGCTCCAAAGCACATCTTCCCTTTCAGGTATCTGCTAGACAAGTATGCCCCTCTCATGAAAATGATCATGGAGTATTTTACATATGAGGGTAGATTCTCAAGATTTTATCAGTACCATGTGAGGCTTTTGATGCATTTCATTGGTGTAAAGTTTCTCAACCTACCTCGTTACCTTTACAGAAGCATAGTTAAGATGGAAGAGAAGGTGCATAGATTGGGAAAATATCATCATGTTAGTTTGTTCCATCATGGCTTAGTGAAGTTTTTGGTTTGCCATTAGCTGTCACAAATTAACTTGTCTTAGTATGGTTTCCTTTAGTCAACATCTTATTTTCACTCTCCAGCTTAGTAAAGTAGCCACTCTACTCCTTTGTCTTCTCCAGCACAACAAGAGGTGACTTCCACAAGAAGACCTATCAAAAGAACTCTTAGGGTAGAGGTGACCAAGACCTACAAAAGAGGGAAAAGGCTTATTTTTTCTCCAGACATTATTGAAAGAGCCAAGCCTACATCATCACAGTAGCATGAGACACCATGGGATGAAGAAGCACATATTCATCTTGACACTGATATGGCAGATTTAGAAGTGCATGAAGAGGCCAAACCTTTAGAGAAGATCCTTCAAGAGAAAGAGACCGAGATTAGAGAGTTAAGAGATAAGTTGTCAAAGGTTGAATTTGTGAATTTCTTCCTTCAAAAAGAGACAACTCAAGGGCAAGCAATTTTTGCTTGAAAAACCTAAAATAGAGATAGAAAAAGGTGATGCCTAGGGTAAGATAATCATAAATGTAAAGGAGATTGAGGCCATAGGTTTTTAGCTTAAGCCTAGGAGGCCTAAGGCAAGAGGATTGAGGAGGAAAGAAGAGCACATCATTGAGCTATCTTCTCCCATGAAGCAGCCAAGCTTTGCCAAATCTCTTGAGGCAACCTTTGGGGAAAATAAGGCATACTGGTTAGAAAGGATTAATGATCACTTGGAGGAGCTCCTTAAGAAGGACAACATGGCCACTAAGCTTTAGAGGCACATGGACATGCACTATTGACTAGAAACAAGGTCTCCCAAGTCAAAATCAAGCATTTGAAGGACAAGCTAAGGTAAGCCCTAAGGAGGCAAAAGGACAAGGACAAACGTGATTTTCTTTCTGAGGCCTCCCTCATTGTTTGATACATCATCCTAGGGTTCCATGGACCAATTTTCAAAAAATTTGGAGGAAGTTTCAACAAATTTTGGTTTTTTGTGACTTTTGGCAGAATTGTGAAGGTTAATTCAGCCAAAAACATAGCGCCTTGGTGCTGCGCTTTTTCCTCATGGCTCCAAATGCCTAAAACTCTATTTCTGGATAGATATTTCCTTAAGGATCTTAGATATCTACTTTTTGAAGCATGCCGACAAACTGGTTAGGAGAAAAAGCCAAAAAAGAGGTCAAAAAACCACTTTCTGATTTAAGGCCAGGTGTTGTGCTTTTGGAGTACTTGTGGGAAAATGAATTTTTATTGGTGATGGAAGCTCCATTTTAACTACTTAAGGTGTCTAATGACAATTAGACATCCTCAGCTTTCCAGTGGTATCCTCAGTTTTCAATTTGGGGCAGTGGAATGCCTTCAAAAGTAAGTCTGAAAATGGCATTGTGCTTTTGTCTAGAGGCACTGCACTTTTTCCAAGATGCTCTGCGCTTTTGCTTGAAGGTCACATTTTCGAGTTTCTTCAGTCAAATTTGGTTTTTCATGATGTAAATCTTCTTGTTCTAAGTTGACTTGATGTAAGTGAATGTAAATATGTTTGTTAATGTCATTTTGATGTAATTATGAAGCTCATTTATGATGGGTAGGTCAGTCAAAGTCTAAATGGAGGGTTTGTTACAACCTCCCTAGTCATTAGGTGTTGGTTGAGATAATCTTGTGATTAGTTCCTATATTGAGGGATTCGACCCCTGAGAGTGGGGAAGTTGTTTTTTGGTCTATATGTATATAATTTTCAATCAAACAAAAGGTTGGACATCAGAGAGTGGAACTCTTGTAGCTTGTACTTCATCACTTTTTACGGGAAATCAAAGGACAGATGCATCTATTATTCAAGAATTCTTGTGTTGTGATAATGTTTTCTCTCTGTTATAGTTTTATATGAATGATATACAAGTCTCCTTTCCATATCTTCCTTCTTCAGTGATTTTCCTAAGAGGTTTTAAGTAGAATTATTTTAATTAAGCTCTGTTTTGTTAGGAATATCATTTTGTGTACTTAGTCTTCTGATAGATGAATTCATGGTTTACATGCTCATCTTGATTTTCTTGCTTATTAAACCCTACACTACATCGACCAACTTTTAAATTTTCAAAAAAAGCATACCTACCTTGCTCCTATATATCTCTTGCATCTAAAACCTTTGATCTTTTGACCTAGTTCCCTGATTTTCACTCTTTATTCAACAAAACCCCAAAATCTTTAAACCCTAGAGCTGAAATAGACCTAGCCTAACATCTTTTCCCACTCCAATCATCATTGGTTGTGAGCTCATAGAGAGAGGCCTCTTTGGTTTGGTAGGGCTAGCTGCTAAACCCTAAGTGGTCTGAGGTTACCTCTGTTGATCTACTTTCTCAGCCTTGGGACATTGTGGAGGGTAACAACTCAGACTGGGTCCCTGGGTGATTTTGACGGCTTAGATACCCTTGGATTGTGGTTTCTCAAACCACAAATCAAGCTTGACGTAGTCTATAATAAACTCAAACCACTTAACATACAAAAATAAATAAAAAAATTCAAATTATTTGAAATATACAAAATTAATTATTCACATTCACTAATTTAAATTTAATAAATTATTATAAAATTTAAAAAAAATATTATTAATTTTTCTTATGATTTCATTACCTAAAACTAAAATCATATATATAAATACTTTATTCAAATCTAACCCGATGTAATCCCTAGGTGATTTTGATGGTTTAGATACCTCTAGATTGTGATTACTCAAAATCACAATCAAACTTGATATAGTCTATAATAATTAAAACCATTAACAAACAAAAATAAATAAACAATTCAAATTATTTAAATTATACCAAATTAATTATTATACATTCACTATTTAAATTTAATAAATTATTATAAAATTTAAAAAAATATATTATAATTCTCTTATGATTTCATTACTTAAAAATAAAATCATACATATAAATACTTTATTCACTTTACATGTGATTCGTGAACCTATAAAAATCTTTTATATATATAAAAGCAAAATACAAATTGAATTTAAAAAAAAAATTCCCACGGTTAGAAATGCAAATTAACTCTACTTTATACCATATTTATATCTGGGTCAAAATGTAGCACACAGAAACGAACTCTTAAAATCCCAATGATATTGATTTTGACCTCGATTAACTCCGACGGATATTGATTTTGATCTTTATTAACTATGGCGCTTTCATTAATGGAAACTGTGTTTCATTAAATTATAGTTTTATTTTTTACTGAACTATGGTTTGAATTTTAATGAGCTTAGTTATGCCATTCTTTATAATCCCATTCTTTCTATTAAATGATGATTTTGATTGTAACCAACTTCCTTATGGCATTTTCAATCACAAAAACTAAATATTAAACTTCGTTATGGCATTTCCAACCACGGCAAGTTAATTTTACAAATGCCTTTTCTTGTTTAAGTTTTGATTTTGATTATTATGGAGTTTTCAATCACATTAATGAAATCTTAAAAATCCCGATTTTTTATTAAACTCTTATTTTTTTATGTGATTGAAATCTTAAATGGCAAGCGTAAAAATGTGAGCTTAGACATAAAAATGTGAGGTCATATGGCGCACAAATGTCACATGTAGGTAAGGTTTACAACCTGAGTGTCAAACCAAAGAGCACAAGACAAATGTCAGTGCAGAGACGAATTCTTGGCTTGACCATTTAAAAAAAAAGATGCTTATTAGCGTAATCATGTAATCAATCATCACATTGTAATCAATCATCATAGTTTGTTTGAAAAACACCAAAGGATTTTAAAAAAGACACTGATATGCAATTGTAAGTATGGAAGGAAAACATAATATCAGAAATAATTCAAATCCATGTTCACTCTATTTCAGACATCATCATAACAACAACAAAAAATACATTTTTAAGACTGCAAATTAACTCACATTATTGTCCAATCCCTAGATAAATACAGTGACAAAATAGTAACCATAAAACCCTCTTAAACCACACTGACAAAACCGTAAGTGCAAAACCCTTTTGAACTACACTGACAAAACCCTAAGCACAAAACCCAGGACGCGAGTTACATTCCCTTATTGCCCTTCCCGAGGGCAATGCACATTCATTCTATTTGAGACAACATTATACCATCAACAAATATATATTCAATTTAAGGCACTAAATGAACTTGCATTACCATTTGATGTCTAACTAAAAACAAGTTCAAATCTTGTTGAACTATACAAAAATACCATAATCACAAAACCAAAGAGAGGACATTACAACATCTTCTATACTGGTCTAGAGAGCGCCTCTTGGTGCAACAAGATGTTTAATAGGATGGGACAAGACAACACATCTTAAACATCTTGACTAAGTCAAATTACATCCAAAAAAAAATATTAATTAAAATGAAATTGAGGTAAAATAGCCATTTTAGATTTGGTCATTTTTAGATTGCAAGTTTTCACAACCATGGTTTTTCCATGGTATTTTTAACCCATAATTTTCCTTTTTACATGCCCATGTAGAGAAACATTAACAATTTCATTTACAACCATGATAAACGAAATATTTCCCAACACCCTTTTTTAGTTATTTTACAAATAACAATGTTAATCAAGATTTCAAAATTCAAACAATTGCAACCCTTAACTCTGGGTTAAGCCTATAACTAACTATGGTTTCAATGATTAGAATTTGTACATTAGACTTTAAACCTAAGTTGGGATGCTTCCATTAAGAAGCTTTTACAACAACAAGGTTTTAAGGATTTCACCATTGAGTCTCATATATTCCTTCCATCTTTAGTTGTGGATTCAACCTATGAGAATGACATAGACAAGAGTATATTTCAGGTTCTCTTCCCTCATAGAAACAAGATCAATTCCATTTTTTCTTCTAAAATCTGGCAAGAAGCAGTTGGGCGTGTCTCCTTCAATCTATGGCAATACCAAACTCTTTGCTGTTATCGTCGTTGCAACGTTTTTTTATTTCCCTCTCACATGTCAATTTACTTTCTTTTCTTGTTGTTTTAGCCCTGTTTAGATAAGACTTATTGTGTTTGGTCGCCCAATAAGGGTTGGCGGATTTCCTAATTGCCTCTAGGAAGGGCGTGATTGTGTGCTACATACCTTGTATTTTTTGGTAGGGGGCCTACATTTCCCTTTGGAACGGGAAAAATGGGAATGACGTAATTCTTTTTGTTTTGTGATTATGGTATTTTTGTGTAGTTCAAAAGGGTTTGAACTTGTTTTTACTTAGTGTTTAGACGGTAATGTGAGTTCATTTAATGTCTTAAAATAAATATATATTTGTTGATGGTATAATGTTGTTTGAAATAGAATGAACGTGCATTGTATTTCAAAAGGGCAATATGGGAATGTAACCCTTGTTCTCGGTTTTGCGCTTAGGGTTTTCCTAGTGTAGTTCAAAAGAGTTTTGCACTTACGGTTTGTCAATGTAGTTCAAGAGGGTTTTTTTCTTACGATTTTACCAATGCATTTATCTAGGGATTGGACGATAATACAAGTTCATTTGCAGTCTTAAATTGAATGTATTTTTGTTGCTGTTATGATGATGTTTGAAATAAAGTAAACACACATTTGAATTCTTTCAGATATTAGGTTTTCCTTCATTACTTACAATTGTATGTCATTTGGTGTTTTTCAAACAAACTGTGATGATTTATTGCATGATTTTAGTCCTTTTAAAAGAGTATCAACAAGTAATTTTGTTGTCGTTGGCAATGTGCAAATAATTTTACTACCATTGCTTATGTTGTTTACTGGTAAGTTACATAGTATTGCTCTAATAACCGGGGGTCCATTAATATTGTTTTTTTAATAGTATTCTTCAATGGAGCAAGTCATTTTTAAATCGGAATTATAGTAAAATCGAATTTAATTAAGGTTTTCTAGTGATAAGAATTCATGGATCAAAAGACAGGCTTTTCGAAAGCATTTGATGATAATTTCTTGGAGACATTTATTATTTTCTTCCACCATGATATTTTGACGATATTTTCTCGAAGACATTTATTATATTGTTTTTTTTCAAGTTATTTGTCATAGAGGTTATTATAGAGATCTTTTCACCATCATAGAGGTTATTAGAGAGTTTTTTTTCACAATTATAGAAGTTTTTAAATTATTTATTCAAAACTATTGGAATTTTCCATTATTATAGAGGTTTTTATACTAATTTTTTTTGTAAGCTTATGTTGGACCTTCTCATTTTCGAGTTTTTACATGTTCGTTATTCACCCCATTTCTGGGGACGGTAGCACAAGAATCGAACCCAAGATCTCCGGTTCAGCGAGACTTCATTTCCACGGCCATTGCCACTTGAGCTACCCCATGCGGGTAGAGGTTTTTATACTATTATTTATAACTTTTAATTTTAATATTTTAAATCCATTTATAACTTAATAAAATTTTTCAATATCATAAAATATAAAATTATTAGAAATAATTTATTTTTTTACAATTATGTATTATTACTTTTATATAATTATGCTGATAGGCATTCATTTGTGGGGTTGGGTGGGGTAGATCCAACCAATCACATAAGCGTATTTTCCTCATCCTTTGTTCAATTAAAATTTGACGTGTGATAATCTCTCCCTTCCTTGCCTTTTGGACAAAAAGTTAATGTGGCCATCAGATGGAGTTAATAATTATTTTAATTACAATCAACATGGGACCTCACAGGTGAGTGGTGGTTTGGATGTGCTTGCAAGGATTACAACCCTAAGTAAGGTCTGGTTGCATTCCAATATTTTTTTTGGCAAAATCCCTATGGGATTTTTTAACACAGTGGCCCCTCAGGACCTTTTGTTGAGTAACAACCAACTTACTAGGTATGTGTAGAAGGCTTGACCTCTATGGGGAAGCCGGTTAATTTTAGTGATGATTTTAATTTGCTTGATGCACCTCTTCTTGCAATGGGAAAAGGGGCCTATTTTACATATAAGGGAAATTATTTTTACAAAAATAATCCTATCGAGGCTTGTTCTACAAAAGTTAGTGCTATGTAGGGCTTTGTCAGAGGGGTTGGGTATCCACCTACCATGTGTTAGAAGGTGGCTACAAATGTTGCATTTGAGAGAATGTTCTAGGTGGTGGAGACTATTACGCTATAAGGTGGTTATAGGTGTTGTGTTGGAGGTAACTTTAGCATCGTCCAACCATATATTCCCACAAGTTGAGAATGTTTTAGGTTTCTTGGGCCATGTTCTCTAACACGATGGATGCAAAATTGTAGGTCTTGTAATGGAGGCTCCTAACCAGAAGGCATTGCAAGTCATCAACAACAATAGGAGGACCTTAGGAGACATTGGAAATTTGGTGGGAGCCCTGAATGCTAAATGCAATATCAACAAAGATGGAGTCACAGAGTATGTTGTTTGATGTTATGAGAGCATGTGTAGTTAATCAATCCCTTGTCACTAGTCGTTTTGCAGATGGATTTCTGTTTTTACAATTTCGTTGTTGTTCTATTTATTGGCTTCTGCCTCAAATATTTGATCATAAACCTATCAATTTACTGGTTACTGGGAGGTCATGATTAAAATTGGTTGTCAATACCAACAAGGGAGGCGGTTCCAACACTCAAGTAAGTTTATTTAGAACATGCAATGCAACCTTGAAAGATTGTTCTCTAGTAGAACTATTGAACACAAAGTCTAGGGTTTTTAAAAGGAGCAATCTTTAAATTGGTAGAGCTACAAGGCTAAACCTCCTAGGTGATCCACCTATTTTCTCAGTCTTAATTCCAAGTATTCTATTCTTATGGACCTGTTTGGATTGTTGCTTTTATTTTTATTATGGGGATCACATTGTGTTCTATATTTTCTCACCCTGCTTTATCGTTTACTATTTGATTCCAACAATCCCAAGAAGAGGCTATTTTTGTGAGGGAAGAAGAGGAGTGGAGGAAAGAGTAGTATGGGGAAACAAATAGAGGTGTATGACCAAAAATAAGGCTCAGTATGCCACTGGTACAAAGAAATACACTGCCATACCTGTCAGTGATAATGTAGACTCAAGTGCACAAGAAGGTGAACTAAAAACACCTAGTCAACTCAAAGCAAGGAAACCAATAAGAGTGGTAAGTTTGGCGTTATCAAGGATGCTATTAGTTATTTGTTCTAAGATAGTTCATGGGTCGATTCACGAGTACACCAATGGTTCCTTGTTGTCGCAAGGGAATGTATTCTCTTTCTATGGGGCTAGTGAGGGCCTTTATGCTTCTTTGAGTATAGATGATAGGACTGACGTGGACAATGGGAAGTCATTCATCAAGTATGTGGATTTCATCATTTGTCATTTTTTATTATTATAAAGATTAGTTCCATGGTTCTTTGTAATTTTCTTCCTCAAGATTCTATATCCACTGATACATAATATTGAGTATGTTATAGGTGTAATCAAAATTGGTTCTCTTTTTTAAAATCATTGAAAGTTACTTTGGTTAGGTACTCCTATCTAATCAAGCTTTGATAATCCTCTAGTATGCAGCGGTAGGTTCTTTCTCCTTTTTATCTTCAAAATTTAAATAGAAGCATATTATAGAGATAAACATGCCCCTAAGTTACATACTGTTGGGATGGGGTCCCTTAGGTCAGTTTTGGGGCACAAGACAAAGTTTTGATGTAAAAAGATGTAAAGTCTTCACAAATTGTGGACGCGGAGTGCAGAGTTAGTTAAGAGTCAAAAAGGTTTTTTACCCTCATTCATGTAAACTTGAGTTGGTTTTTGAATATATACCCATGGTCCGTGAACCATGGGATTGTATAAATAGGTGTGTCTTAGAGAGTCTAAGACAAGAAAAATAGAGATAGAAGTCTTTGGTTTATGGGTACGATGGAAGGAGTCTAGAGAGTTACCGCAGGGAAGTAAGAGGAAAGGCTTTACAGTTGAGTGTGCAGAGGCCTAGAGTAGTGTCCGCAACTGAGTGCGTGGACCCCTATAGCTAATTGCACAGGGAAGTATTGAGTCTGTAAATCTATACTAAAGATCAATAAAGAAGATTGTTGTAGAAATTCCTGTGTTTTGTCTCTTTACTTATGTTATGTATGATTGTGATATATGCTATGATGAAATGATGTCTTTATAAAATAATTATGTATTGGTGCGTGAATTTACTTGATCCGTCTTATTATCTGAGTGCAATTAATGTTAAGTGATTACACGAAGATCATAACACTTTAAGTTAAAGTTAGCAAACACATAGGTAGATCTTAGTAAATACTGACTTAAGGGTAATCTATGGTGCGCATAAGTAGCTAATTTTCCTGTTTAGGGTCTGCAAAAACCAGACGTAGACCTTTGTAGAGGTCTGGAGGCCGATTGAGGGAAGATACAATGTTAAGCCTGAAGGGCTTAGAGATATGCATGAAGGCAGATCTAGGTCATAAAAAGACATCACACTGATCTCTGGATGGGGAAACTTGGTTCCAACATCCCCCCATACTACTTTGGGTGAGACTTCAGTCCGTGCTACGCGGATTGACACCGAAAGGGCCAGTAGTGTAGGGATTTGTTTGGCGCAACTAACTCTGAACCTGGGTCAAGACCCCCTAAGCCAACAAATGGTTCCATTTCTGGGACCAGGATCTGCATAAAGAGATGTGTGATGTCGCATCACTGGAATTCGACCAAGAAGGAAATTGAGATGTGGTTGGATAGAAAGATCCACGAATTCATGGCGTAGGAAAACAAGAATCCACACCTGACAAAAGAACAGTGGTTGGACATATATTTGTACACATAAATACACGAAATTTTCTTCAGCACCTTCCCGATTGAACTATACGAGTGGATAACTAAATTGGCAAACAACCAAGGAAGGTGGAGGCTTGATGGTCCAATAATGTCGACTCCGAAGCTAGTGCGGAGGTTGGAAGCGTCTGAAGATAAGATCGTGTGCACTGTTGACCTTTGGCTTGATCAGGTTATAGGAGGATTTGTTATAGAGTTCATGGTTGACATGTCAATCTGTTACAACGAAGCAGAGAAACGCTTATTTAAAGGACTGTGAGGTAAGTATTTGAGATCTTTGAATACCTCGATTAAGATGCTCTTGTGTGAAAAACAGGTTATGCCATTGACTTGATGTTTGGGTCTACATGAAGTGGACGGATCTTTAGAAACCAAGAAAAATCAGGTCCTGAATACAACCCGTTGATTGGTCCTCCTTCAAGTAGCGATGAAGGAGCGATGCAGGCCTCGCCGTGAAACGCTGTCCAATTGATAAGACATGGTTTTCCATGGATACATCATCCTTCCACACCACCTCCACCGTCACCTCCACAACCTACAACTTTACCCACCCCACCTCCACCACCACCGCCGTTCGACATGTTGAATACCATAAAATTTCCAGTTTTCAAGGGCTTAGGAAGTGAGGATCCAGATCAGTTTTGTTTTGTTGCAAAGGCTATGTGGACAACACAATAGATCACATATGATAATATAAAGAAGGCGCAGTTGGTTACCGCTCTGCAGGATCACGCGCTTGATGAGCCTCATCATTGGGTAACTATATAGACCTTAATTCACCTCCTAGCATAGTCAAATAAAGTCTTCTCACAATTTATTACATATTTTGATTACATTTTGTTTAATGAGATGAATCAAAGTGAGATATTATACCTAGTGGACTGGTGCAGGGTAAAAACCCCCACAGATACCCACAGATTTCATAAGAATGCATAAACACAACTGTCCTAGGCAATTGACTCACAAAGGAATCAATTCTTCCATAATATCAATGGTTAAGGCCCTACATAATAGTTCCTTGTTATCAGAACTCAATCACCCCGCCAAAACCTCTCTATCGGGACCTTTAATTAGCCCTCAAGCCTTTGTATAAGACTTTATTAAAGTCTTACCACTAATCCTCTATCGGGACTTAAAAACCCTTCATCACCTTTACATAACCCTTAATCACACACACACACACACATATATGTTTTCCTCTCCAAACCTTGATTAATATATATGTTATTGCACAAATGCTTGATCACGCTTTTCCTTATAAATCCCATTAACAAAGAAAATGCCCACAACCATACCTTCTTTCTGTCTTCCATATAGCTTCAGCACAGATTTCGAGGCTGTACCTCTATCGCAATCGCTATCGGTCATTGGCGCCTTTGCAGGTTCATTAACACATATATGTCTATCACATCCAATATGCAATAATACATTACTGGACCTCTAATATTATATAGCAGCACTCATAAACCTTTCGGCCCTGCTTCTTATCGCTCCTTGACACTTAACACGATACAAAGGAAAACATTGAAATTCCGTCCAAATCACAAAAGAGGAACTCAAATTCTATACAACCAAGCTTATATTCCTCATCGGCTCCGTTGACTTCAAAATCTTTCCATTGCGCTGATTACTCGACCTCCGATACCTTCGAACTCCACTTCCCCGATCGCCAATTAACGCTTTATTGTTATCGACACATCAACATTCTCATTGACCGCCAGCTCTAACTCCTCCGATTGCGATTTAGTGATCCAATCATGACCGTCAATCTGATTCATGATCTGACGGTTGAGATTTACTCGTGTGATTGCATTTCGCTAACCCTCTAGGCCATACCCTTTCACTTCAAAGCGTCGGTTCTATGGACCGGATATGGTATAAAATCACACCTATAAATGCTTCAAATCTGGAACTCGATTCCGACTAATTTTTCACTCGTTTTTAGTGTAAATCGAGTTTTCCACTTGCGGCCTGAAATTACTTGATTAACTCTGCTGACGCGATATTTTTCCTACCCTTTACCGACGTCATCTGGACCGTTGATATTCAAGATCTAACGGTTGCTGAGCATCTATCTTCACCTCTCTGTTCTTCCTTTTCCACTTAGTTTTTGTGCTAAACTTTAGTTCTTCCAGGTTTGTTCCTCTTCGATCTTCTTGTTGTTTTATTGCACCTATATTCCTGAGCTTTACTCCTTTGCAAATCTCACTTCGCTATCACCTCAGAGCTTCAATCTTTCCCTCAATTTGATTCAAGGATCCTTCACGATCCCACCGAATCAACTCCGCTCCTTTGCATCCTTCAGAATTCTGCCTGCAACATGTTGCAGAGCCTATGAATTCACAAGAAATTCATACATGAAATACTTCTTCAGCTACTGACGCAGTCGGGAAATAAACTCTTTATATATATGTAAAAGCAAAGGTTACATTCGAGACTTCTTTGTCTCGCACATGCTTGGTCTCAACTATCAGTGGCCTCCTCCCCTCCTTCTGCCCATAGTCTTACATATATCCAGAATGGTTCTATTGAGCTAATTCTAGGTAAATCCTAAACTGACTCCTAAATCTATTGAACCAACTCCTAAATCCTCTGTTCAATTCCATTTTAATTAATTCCTAAAAGCCCTCTCTCTCATCCTTGAATCATGAACTGGTTTTAAGAGTGCTTTTTGACTTTGGACTCCTATCATTTATTCCCACTCATGTTCTCATTTATTTGAGAGCATTTACAACTTCCTCCACTATCTAATTAAATCACTTAAAGGTCTAATTATTGCATTAACTTGAGACTTAGGAAACTATTTCTCTAAAGCTACATGACCCCTATGTCTACTTATTTACAATGATTTTCTCTTGGGCTGATGCTCCTGCATTAGACTCCCAAAGTGGAAAATATTCATGATCTCTTGATCATGTGTCTTCTGGTCTTGGTCTTCCTGGATCCCACACTTTGTTTTGTAATTGTCTACATGCTTTGTTCCCTTGCTGCTATGCTTCTGCTATATTTTTCTCCATCTTCTTCTTCTTGTTAGTCAGGTTCAATTTTTGATTGATCTTGCTTCCTGCTGCTTCCATTTTCCTCCATTTGAATTGTTTCATCATCAGTTGCCACATTTCTTCAATCTCTGTTTCCAATGTATCCTTGAACTGGTCCATATTTTGTCTCTTACTCCTATCTCCTTCTTTGTGTTTTAGGTAATTTTTGCTGTCCACTAATTCTTTAAACTGCTGTTGGTTTACTTTTTCTTCTTCATTTGCCCTTGTTTCAATTGCTTTTCTTACTTTGACTTCTATCTTGCTTGCCCCAACTTTTTCTTTTCTTGCTTCAACTTTTTCTTTGCTTGTTTCACCCTTTACCTTGGTTGCTTTGCTGACTTCCACTTTGTTGCTATGCTGACTGCCTCCCTATCATCCTTTCCCTCTTTCATGATTTAATCATGAATGTTCAACACTTTCTCTAGCAAATTAATTTCTCTTTTCCATGGATTGAATTCTTCCATGAATTCTTCTTCTTTCATCTTTACTTGGTTGTTCACTTGTGCTAATTCTCCCCCAGCAATTGCAACAAAACCTGCACACTCAAAACACTTGTTAAAATTAAAAACATAAGGCTATTGTGCCTTATTTCCCTTTAGAAATAACTCAGTTTGCTGCGTTGTTTCTCTCTCCTCTGCCAGCACATCATTACGCTGATTGGAACTCTCAAAAGAATTCATGAGACTGTCCATTAGTCTCTCTTCCACATCATTTTCTTCAATGATATCTTCCTGCCCTTGTTCACCATAGTGAACTCCTTCTTTTGCAATGTCAATTTGTTGAACTCTCATATCCATCTCCTTTTCCTTATGACTGTCATTCATGACAATTCTTTTGTCTTCTCTTTTCAGCATTCTATCTTGAACATCTATTCTCTGTTTTTCTAACTCCCTTCTTTGGAAATCCAATTTCCTATATAACTTAGTGACTTCAATTGGAGTAGATTTTGGAAATTTCACACAATTCTCCATACCTTCCTTTGTTATGGATAGATCATCAAATGTCCTTTCTCCCTTTGCTAAGTCTTTCCCATAGACTTCTTCTTCCTTAACATCTTTCAGTAGATGTCCTTCTTCTTTCTTGATTGTCTCTACAGCTTCCATGGCTACTTCCACTGTGCCTATCATCATAGTGGATTGATGATCCTTTACTATGTTTTCAGTTAACATAGTTTCTTCTTCAAGCTTGCCTTCAATCTTTTGCTGTTTATCTTCCTCAAGAGCTATCCTTGCCTCACCATCTGCATTATCATCCTCCTGCATTATCATCCTCTTGCATTTGATTTTCATCAATAAAATCAATAAAATTCATTTGATTACCTTTCTGAGACAATATTCCTTCATTCTCCATCAGAATAAGATCTTGATTCTTCATCTCCATGACAACTTCTATAGACTTATCCATAGACCTTTTCTTTTGTATGCAGTCAAATTACTCCTCTTCTGAAAAGTTTTCTTTGTTACCTTTTACTTCTTTTCTTTGTTACCTTTTACTTCTAAATCTTCATCTCCTCTGAAGATATCTTCAAAAGGTTGCTTTTCTCCTACAATATCTGCCATCATACACAAACTATCAGTTTTAAAAATATAAGACTCAGTGGTCTCACTTGATGGTTTAGCCATCATATCTCCTTACTGTTCCAAGTTTACTTTATTACTCAAAAATCCTTCGATGGTCTCCTCTTCATTCTTCTCAAGCCTTTCACTTTGTGGCTTGATATCTTTCCCCAACTGTATATGAGACATATCTATCTCATCTTCCTCTAGAACAAAATTTAGATTCTGCTTGTCTTCCTTCTCCTTTATGACAATATCAACAAATTGTCTTTTACTTGTTTCACCTACAAACTTTCACAAATTGTCAGTTTTGAAGCCATGTGACCCTTTGGCCTCACTTGAAGTTTTAGTCTTCAAGTCTTCCTCTTCAGTTAGAACTTCATCTCCTGTCAGTATCTCCTCATGCTGTTTTGAACTATCCCAATAGTCCATGAGATCTTCACTTGATCTCCATTCTTTAGCTTCAGTGTAGCCTTCACTTTCTCCCATAATTTCTCCCTGTTCTGGTTCACAAATGGAATCTTCCATTTCTAACTCAACTTCCTTGAGTTTTCCCTCCATCCACTTTACTTGAATTTGCTGTAGCCTTCTCTATATCTCTTTCCATTTTATTGGCTTCTTCCTCAAGACCCAACCTATTCTCTGGCTTTCCTCAAGAATTTTCCTTAATGCATTAAGTTGTTCTTTTAACTTTGCAATCTCTTTGTTAATTTCCACTTGAATCATCTTCTTGCCATTTTCTTTGGAATCCTTCTTCTCATATCCTCTGCTGTGGCTTCTTTCTGAACCTCTGCTATGATTATCAGTAGTCATCTTCTTCTCTTATTTCTTCATGAGCTCCTTTGCAACAGACCTCTGCAACAACTAATCATCCTTGCTGCAATCTTACCTCACTAAGCTCTCCTCACTCAGTCTTTTGGTAAGCATGGTCCTCTATCTGAAACCTCCTCTTGAGAAACACCTTTTCTCCTTCTAGGATTTTGCAATTTCTCACTCTCTCGTGAGGACACTTCAGCTGTCCTCTATGTCCAATCTCTTGTTCTATTGTTAGGTTCACTTCCACTTCTACTTTTAGAGTATTTCCTTACTCTATCTTCAAGATCACATCTGTTATTTTCTCACAGCTTCTCTTGCTGTCACCTGTGTATTAGTATAAAAACACACATTGTCAATTTAAAATATAACATATTACCTCACCTTCAGATCTCAGCATGATCTTGTTCTCCCATTCCACCATGGATTGTTCATTCTCTAGGTCTTCTTCCTTCAGAACTTGCTTTAAATAATCTTGCTTTCTCTTTCCTTCAAGAAATCCTCTCTTCCTATTTATTCCAAGCCTCTGCTGGAATTGTTATAATCTTCCAGAACTTTAAAAGTTCCCCTTACAGTCTTCTATTGTAGCCTTATGCACATTACCTTCTTCAGTGTGCAACCTCCTTTCATAGGAAGTCTTCCCCACTCCGATTTCAAACCTGCTTTGACTTCAATTCTACTCTGATACAAATCTGCTTTGATACAAATCTACTCTAATATCACTAATGGTGCAGGGTAAAAACCCCCACACATACCCACAGATTTCATAAGAATGCATAAACACAACTGTCCCAAGAAATTGACTCACAAAGGAATCAATTCTTCCATAATATCAATGGTTAAGGCCCTACATAATAGTTCCTTGTTATCAGTACTCAATCACCCCGCCCAAACTTCTCTATCGGGACCTTTAATTAGCCCTCAAGCCTTTGTATAAGACTTTATTAAAGTCTTACCACTAATCCTTCTATCGGGACTTAAAAACCCTTCATCACCTTTACATAACCCTTAATCACACACACACACACACACACACACACACACACATATATTTTCCTCTCCAAACCTTGATTAATATATATGTTATTGCACAAATGCTTTATCACGCTTTTCCTTATAAATCCCATTAACAAAGAAAATTCCCACAACCATACCTTCTTTCCACCTTCTGTACAGCTTCGACACAGATTCCGAGGCTGTACCTCTATCGCAATCGCTATCAGTCATCGGCGTCTCCGCGGGTTCATTAACACATATATGTCTATCACATCCAATATGTGATAATACACTACTGGACCTCTAATATTATATAGCAGCGCTCGTAAACCTTTCGGCCCCGCTTCTTATCGCTCCTTCACACTTAACACGATACAAAGAAAAAGATTGAAATTCTGCCCGGATCACAAAAGCGGAACTCAAATTCTATACAACCAAACTTATATTCCTCATCGACTCCGTCGACTTCAAAATCTTTCCATTGCATGGGTTACCCAACGTCCAATACCTTTGAACTCCACTTCCCTGATTTCCAATTAGCGCTTTATCACTATCGGTGCATCGACATTCTCATTGACCACTAGCTCTAACTCCTTCGATTGTGATTTAGCGATCCAATCGCGACCATCAATCTGATTCATGATATGACAGTTGAGATTTATTTGTGCAATCACATTTCGCTAACCCTCTAGGCCATACCCTTTCACTTCAAAGAGTCATTTCTATGGACTTGATATGGTATAAAATCCCACCTATAAATGCTTCAAATCAGGAACTCGATTCTGACTAAGTTTTCACTCGTTTTTAGTGTAATTCGAGTTTTCCACTTGTGGCTCGAAATTACCTGATTAACTCCGTCGACGCGATATTCTACCTACCCTTTATCGACGTCATATGGACTATTTATCTTCAAGATCTAATGGTTGCTGAGCGTCTAATTTCACCTCATTGTTCTTCCTTTTCCACTTAGTTTTTGCGCTAAACTTCAGTTCTTCCGGGTTTGTTCCTCTTCGATCTTATTGCTATTTTATTGCACTTATCTTCCTGAGATTTACTCCTTTTTACATCTCACTTCACTATCACCTTAGAGATTCACTCTTTTCCTCAATTTGATTCAAGGATCCTTCACGATCCCGGCGAATCAACTCCGCTCCTCTGCGTCCTTCAAAATTCTTCCTACAACATGTTGCAGAGCCTACGAATTCACAAGAAATTCATACATGAAATACTTCTTTAGCATACTGACACAGCTAGGAAATAAAATCTGTATATATATGTAAAAACAAAGGTTACATTCGAGACTTCTCTGTCTCGCACAGGCCTGATCTCAATTATCAGTGGCCTCCTCCCCTCCTTTTTCCTGTAGGCTTACATATATCCAAAATGGTTCTGTTGAGCTAATTCTGGGTAAATCCTAAACTGAATCCTAAATTTATTGAACCAACTCCTAAATCCTCTATCCACTTCCATTTTAATTAATTCCTAAAATCTCTCTCTCTTGTCTTCGAATCATGAACTGGTTTTAAGAGTCGTTTTTGACTTTGGAATCCTGTCATTTATTCCCACTCATGTTCTCATTTATTTGAGAGCATTTACAACTTCCTCCACTATCTAATTAAATCACTTATTGCATTAAATTGAGACTTAGGAAACTATTTCTCTAAATCTACATGTCCCCTATGTCTACTTATTTACAATGATTTTCTCTTGGGCTAATGCTCCTGCATCATGGACTAATGTGCATTGATTGCAGGTTTGTGAGAGAAAATCATGGAATTTTGGCTAGTTAAGGGTTGAAACTTGAATGAGACAAGGAGGAGAGGTTGTAGTAGGTAGATCCTCCTCATTTACTCCTCCCTCATTCAAATATTCCTCCATCAATCACACTAGCTCGGAGTACAAGCAGCCAAGTCATGGAGATCAAAAGGCAGCCGAGCAAGTGATAATTGAAGAACTAGTTTATCTCGAGTTTGGGAGCTGAGCCTCCCTAGATTTAAGGAAGTAGTTGGAAAATTCAATTGCATAAATAAAGAGGTCTAGAGGCTCATTAGGGTTTGAATTTTTTCTGTAAAAACATTAGTCAATTTCGAGTTCAAGACTTGTGGAAGACATTGTTATGTAATTTTCTGTTTTGATAATGAGCATGAACAATTCCTTGATCCAACACTGAGTTGAATCAGAGGGCTGAAGCTCTTGGGTTAGGGCCCAACCCTATCAACAAAGGCTCCTCTTCTTGTATTTGTATGCTTAGATTGAATTCATACATTAATGATTGAATTGTCTTTAGAATTATTTCATTGCAAGTAGTGTAGATTTGATTAATTTGCTTCCATTTGTGCTTTACTTCAATAGTAGTTTAGAAGAGATAAAGGAACATAAAAAAGATGTCAATAGGTGGTTTTGGCCTCACTCCTTCCTTCAGGGATCACGGTTTGAGGAAAGAACTCCTATGCAGCCCCAGAAAGACAGAATTCTAGTTTCTCATGGAATTTAGGGTTTTTTATACTTAGTGTAGCATTTGATCAGTTTGCGAGAGTAGGAGTTAGTTATCATTTCTTCTATCTCCAGTCTTACATTATATCTCATCAATGGTCCATCTTATTCTGCAATTTCTCCTCATGCATAAAGTAGGCAGTTAGCTAATGAAATTATGTTTTCCTTGGATAATTGAAATTCTTCTTATTTACATGATTTTTGGGTAAATGTCAATGTTTGATGCAATGTAGGTGTTTCAAAAGTACAGATAGATTTCATAGTCAGAAACCTCATTCCAACTTCATCCATCCATGATCATTCTTTGCTTTCACTAAAACCCTCACCAATTTCATCATTTCAAAAGGAAACTTCTCCAAGCTTGTTGAGCAAATCCAACCATCTCCAAACCTTGGTTTTGAGTTCTAAAGTGGTCCTAGGCACTCCCTTGCCTCATTCCATCCACCAACCACCTTCCCTAAGCCTTCCATCACCTTCAACACCCATCATTTTTCTCTCGGCTGTATCCTGTAGAAATACAAGGATCCTGTAGGTTTTCAGGTGATCTTGTAGAACACATCAGGACATCCTGTAGGTTTACCTGTAGTGGCCTATTTTGAGGCTGACTTGAGAAAAAAGCCTCTAGGAATCTAGAAAAGGTCCCCTACTAGTCTCCCCAACCTTCTAGCCATTCACCATCATCCCTAAGCCACTTACCACATCACCAAAATAGATTAGCTTTCACACTTTCACATAAAAAAGACAAAAAGAAAAAGAAAAATATTTTATTCATTTACATGCACAACAGTAGAATGTTTGATGCTTTGAATTTGCATGCTTTGGACAATAGAATTGCATACATGTTAACATAGCATTATTTTGAAGCACAACCTCTTAGCAGTTAGTTAGAAAATGGTGTGTTTTAGCATTTGATTTCAGTCTTTTTCCTTACTGCAGTAGACAAGCTTCCTCTTAGAGTAGATTTCTCTTCCCTCATTGGTAATCAAGCTTCTTCTGAATCCATAGAAGTCTGGTTTGAAAAATCTTAGTGGTCTATTGCCAGCTTAGCAGTGACAAAGAGTAGGCCCATCACATTTACTTGCGTATACAACACTGTCACCTCCAAGTTTGTACGAAGCCCGGGTTGATAGAGTAAAGTTGGTAGCCCCAGGAGTTCCAACATTCTTGTTGCAATACTGGTGCTCATCACTTTTTGGCACTGTGGCCAAGGAGATGTCTGAGTAATATGCGATTATTGCTTTCTTTCTTCCATTTCTTGTCTTTAATATTATGCTATTAGTTTCATTTCTGCAAAAGTAATTTAGTTTTCTTTCTTTTCCATTATGCATTCTTTACTTTCCTTTCCATTCTACAAGTAATATTTCATTCATTTAGTTTTCGTTCAGTCTGCAATTTTAATTCTACAAATTTTTTCAAAGCTTGAAAAAAACACAAAACAAAACAAAAACACTTCTTTCATGCCTCGTAGGAATAGGGATAACTTAGGGAAATTTTTGCCAAATACCCCCTTTGCTTCAAACAACCAACCTTCCCTCTTCTTCTGTGGCTGTGAATTGGAGGAACCCTTAGGTGAGAAACCAGAGATATTTGAAGAGCCTACAAGGGGAGAAGAAGAAGAAGAATCCATTCCAATTGACCTAATGGCTGAAAATAGAAATGACAGAGGAAATAGAGAAAGAGTTGAGGGTGCCTTCCCCATCAGGGAAACCAATGGGGATACCAAGATGAAGAATATAAGCCCCTCTATCCTTCCTCATTTCCATGGCTTGACCTCAAAAGATCAAGACAATTTCTTGTTTGAGTTTGTTGTCATATGTAGAACCTATGATTACACCAACGGTGAGCAGAAGTTGAAACTATTCCCATCCACTCTCAAGGATGCAACTTTGCGCTAGTTCATGGGTTTACCTGGGGATAAAATCACAACTTGGGATCAGATGCAACAAGCCTTCAACAAGAAGTATCGAGACTATTGCAGGTCTAAAGACACTAAATAGGAAATTTTAGGATGACCTGAGGGCACGATGAATCCCTAGAGGATTATGAAGAAAGATTCCAGCTTAGCTACAAAAGGGCTAAGTGTACACTTGACCTTGAGTCACTGAAGCTAGTCCTGCTTAGAGGGGTAAGGGAAGATCTTTTGGATACCCTAAACTTTCTAGCAGGAGGGGAAATCTACCAGCTACCCTTTGAAGACATCAATACTATCTTTAGAAACCATGCTAGGGAAACTAGGAAAAAGGGTAGGGGTGGTCAACCTATGGTAAGTCCATCATCTTCCACTACATCCATTAAGGGTGAAATTGGAAACATGCTGGAAGATTTCAAGAGTGATGTGCTGCAAACCCTTTCCCCACAGATGGACACTATGAACATTAAGAGAAAACATGAGGAAGCAGAGAGAGCCTTAGCCATTTTCTACCCTAGATGCACAAGGAGGCACCCTAGGAATGAATTTCCATTAAACCTGATTGAAGTCTACTCAGTATGTGAAGAAAACCACTCCACAGACAAGTGCCCTTTGCTACCTGGACTAAAATCTGTATATCAGGGAGCTGAAGGGGTGACCGAACAACTCTGGTACATAAATCAAAGGAGACCTCATGGGCCTCGACCATACTAGTAGGGCATGCAAGAGTCATCCCATGCATATTAAAACCCCAATTAGACCACATACATTCCATCTTGGGGCCCCCTACTCATCCTTCCTGGTCTGCGCCTCCTCCTTGGTCCTTTGCACCTCAGTATCATTCCCAACTGACCAACCAATGATTTTATCCATATGCTCTACCACAACCTCAGTGGAATGTATTTCCCTAGGGGTGGAGGCCCCCTTACAACAATGCTCTAGCTTTATTGCCTTCACCACCTTCTCAACCACATCTTTTACACTCTGCTCCACCTAAACAACCCCAAATGCCTGCCCAGTCAAATCTGAACCCAAACAACAAACAACCACATCAGTATACAATGGAGAGACATCCTATCCTGCTTATGCTGTGGAGATTCAAGAAATCAACCTGAGATATGGAAGAGTACTCCCAGAAAACCAACCTCTACCTCCACCTCGGGTGAGTGAGGAAGAAAGAGAGGAAAGCATGCCTAAAGTAAATCCACCACCCTTTCTTGAGAGATTAACTCAACTAATCTAGCCTACCCCGGAAGAGACTAAACTTCTAGGAGAATTGAAAAATCTATGATTCAAAATTCCACTTCTCCAAGCTATAAAGGATGTACCTATTTACAACAATTTGATTAAGGATAAGTGCTTCAAACATCCAGGGAGGCGAAAAAGAGATGCCCCTACCATTAATGTCATTGGACAACTGCCGGCTTAATGCTGGGGTAGGTAATTTGTCCAAATTATTTGGGCCCTGGAAGCCTTGTAGTGTACGTGCACATCAATGACGCCATTGTCCCACACACTTTTATTTATCTTGGAGCTGCCATTAATGTGATGATCAAGGACACCATGTTCAAGCGTAACCTCCAGGGTTCATTGAGAAATACCACAACAGTACTGCAACTTATAGACTATTCCACAGTGACCCCTGAGGGGATTGTGGAGGATGTGATGGTCTCCATTGACTCTTGGGAGTACCCTATAGATCTCCTAGTTCTCCAGCCTAAGGCCAAGCTTATTGGTTACCCTCTCATCCTTGGGAGGCCCTCGTTAGCCACTGCTGATGCCTAATTAGCTGCAGGGCTAGAAATATGACTATAAAAAATGGGCATATGTCCAAGCAGTTGGTCCTGTACCCTCCTACGCAGCGATCTCTAGAACATGGCTTACCTTTATGGTGGGAGGAGGAGGAAGAAGATGAAGTTTATTCAACCCAACTCTATACCTTAGAAACAACCATGGGAGGAGGACAACCATATGAAGATGATTTGATTGAACATATACTCCAAAGTCCAAATCCTAGCACATTGTCCTTATATGAAGTAGTAAAGGAAACCCAGAACAACCATCAGATTTATCTATGCTTGAATAATTCAAACCCTACCCATGTCAAAACCATAGAATTCAGCCTTCAGAGAACTTTGAAAATCAACCCATCTCTTTCTGTACACCAAGAAGAAAATTTATTTGGATGCCTTTGCTTGGAGTTACAAAGAAAGGAAGTGTGTGCACCCCTCAGTGTGTACCCACCACATTTATATCAAAGAAGGTTGCAAACTAGTCCAACAACCCCAAAGGAGAATGAATCCATCTCTCAAAGATATAGTTAAAGAATAACTGCAAAAGTTGCTAGATGCAGGATTCATTTACTCTATCTCAGATAGTGAGTGGGTCTCTGCTTTGGTGCTGGTTCCAAAGAAAAATGGGAAGTGGAGGATTTGTGTCGATTATAGAGATTTAAACAAAGCCAAAAAGAAGGACAATTTCCCTCTACCTTTCATTGACCAAGTGCTAGATGGTCTGGAAGGGGAAAAGTTTTTCTCTTTCCTAGATGGGTTTAGCGGGTACAATCAAATCCAAAATAGGCCAGAAGACTAGGATAAAACCACCTTCACTTGTCCTTGGGGTAATTTCACCTATAGTGTCCTTCCTTTTGGCCTATGCAATGCCCCTGCCACTTTCTAGAGAGCAGTCCTAAGTATATTTTCCGAGCTAGTCCATGATGCAGTAGAGATTTATATGGATGAATTTACACCCTATGGGTGTGATTTCCAGGAGGCTCTGTCCAACTTAAGTAAGGTGCTGGAAAAATGCATTGAAATGAATATGTCCCTTAGTCCCAAAAAATGTGAGTTCTTGACGACTGAAGGGACTATGCTAGGCCATTCAATATCCCTGCAAGGACTGCAGGTGGACCCAAATAAAATAGCCATCATCCAAAGGGTCCCACCTCTACATAAGCAGAGAGATGTCATAAGTTTTCTAGGTTTATCTGGATACTATCATAGGTTTATAAAAGAATTCAACAAGTTATCTTCTCCTTTATTTGGGTTATTGGCCAAAGAATCTAAGTTTGTATGGTCAAAAAGCTGTCAAGAGGCCCTGGACACCCTAACCACTGCACCTATTCTTAGAGGACCAAATTGGGCCCTTCCTTTTCATATACATGCTGATGCCTCACACAAATCCATAAGAGCAACTCTAGGCCAGATAGATTACAAATTGCCTTATGCTATTTACATTATCAGTAAGAATCTGTCAAAGGCCGAACTGAACTACACAGTGACCAAAAAGGAGCTCCTGGTTGTTGTGCATTCATTGAACAAATTTAGGCATTACATTACAGGTTATCAAACATTTGTACATACTGACCATGCTACAATCAAATATTTAATGAATAAACCTGATGTGAATGCCCAAATTATTAGATGGTTACTTTTATTACAACAATTTGATCTAATTATTGTTGATAAGCCTGGCAAGGAAAATGTTGTTGCAGATTTTTTGTCCAGATTAACTTTGCTTGCAGGTGAGGAAGGAACGGTTGATGATCAGTTATTGGATGAACACTTATTCACCATTTGAATTCTCTCTCCATGGTTTGATGACATAAAAAACTATTTGGTGTCCGCACAGTTCCCAGTGCAATTGGTGCCAAAGGATGGGAAAACTTACTCCAAGGGATGAAATGCCTCTGCAACCTCAAGTGACTTTCGAGCCATTTGACAAGTGGGGCATGGATTTCGCTGGACCTATTGACCCTCCTTTTAAGAAAAATTAGTACTTCATTATGTGCACTGACTATTTGACCAAGTGGGCTGAAACCAAGGCAACCAAGGGAGGAAAAGAGGAGAAGGTGGCTAAGTTCTTAAGGGAAAATGTATTTTACAAGTTTGGGTACCCTAGAGAACTGGTCACTGATCAAGGTAGCTAGTTTACATCCAACATGATTGAAGACTTGTTAAGCGAACACAAGATCAAGCATATAACCTCCACTCCCTATCACCCACAAGCTAATGGGCAAGTGGAGGTGACTGTCTGGTCAATTTAGTGTGATCTAAATTGCTATTTATAATGTCAACCCGGGGTTCATAAACTGACGAAGTGAAGTGTACTATATGTACTAGATAACCATTTCCTTTGGCTTTTGTCGTTTTAAGCTTTTTAGTTTGTTTTTGGATTTTATTTTTTCTTAATGTGTGATGGTAAAAGTGAAGTGTGGAGTGTGTGGAGTGTAGATGGTGATGGTTTCTAAACTTGAAAAATGCTCAAAAGAAAGCTTTACAATAACTAAAATGAAATCAATTCTTAAGAGAAAACAAATGCATCAAATAGCGAACTAATGGCAATGGCCCAGTATCCTTGCTGCTGAAAATGAAAAGAAAGCAAAAGCTTGGAAAACAACTCAAACTTAAAGCAAAGCAGCTAATTCACATTACTTTAACTTTTTAGATCCTTTGCCCTTTGGCTCAATCTACCTGATGGGAAGTAATCATAAACAAGTTAAGTAACATGATATTTAACTGTTCAAGAAAGTAAATTGCATAAAAGAAACTAATCACACTACTTGAATTCTTCAAATCCTTTACCCATCAACTCAATCTACCTTGGGGAAGTAATCATGAACATACCAAGTAATATGATAACTAAATTGCAAAAAAGAAATAATCACACTATGTAAATTCTCTTAGTCCTTTACCATTCAGCTCAATCTACTTTATGGAAAGCAACCATGAGTAAGTAATATGACAAGTAAATCACACTACGGTTAGTAATATTCTGATCTCCTGCTGATATAGTCATTTGACCACAGAAAGAAATCATAAATTGTTAAGCAGTATGATATCTAACTAGCAGAAAAAGAAATAAACAAATAACAACTTGAAAAGGACAATGTTGAATGTAAACTTCAGAAAATAAAGGTTAGCAGGAAGGACAAGATGATCTCATATGCCAAAAGTTATTAAAAAAATGAAAAATTTCCCGGGCTGCCTAAGAGAACTTGCAAAAAGCACTGATCAGTTTACAGCTCTAAGAAAACAAAAGTAAAGATATGAACAACAGAAACATAAAACATATTATGTACAAACTAATGATAAA
>APFE030783472.1:65486-152893 GCA_000404065.3 Pinus taeda
TACAATAACTAAAATGAAATCAATTCTTAAGAGAAAACAAATGCATCAAATAGTGAACTAATGACAATGGCCCAGTATCCTTGTTGCTGAAAATGAAAAGAAAGAAAAAACTCGAAAAACAACTCAAACTTAAAGCAAAGCAGCTAATTCACACTACTTTAACTTTTCAAATCCTTTGCCCTTCGGCTCAATCTACCCGGTGGGAAGTAATCATAAACAAGTTAAGCAATATGATATTTAACTGTTCAAGAAAGTAAATTGCATAAAAGAAACTAATCACACTACTTGAATTCTTCAAATCCTTTACCCTTCAGCTCAATCTACCTCGGGGAAGGAATCATGAATATGTCAAGCAATATAATAACTAAATGTAAATTGCAGAAAAGAAACTAATCACACTACTTAAACTCTTCTAGTCCTTTACCATTAAGCTCAATCTACTTTATGGAAAGCAACCATGAGTAAGAAATATGACAACTAAATCACACTACAGTTAGTAATATTCTGATTCTTCGCTGATATAGCCATTTGACCACAGAAAGAAATCATAAATTGATGAGCAGTATGATGTCTAACTAGCAGAAAAAAAAATAAGCAAATCAAAACTTGAAAAGGACAATGCTGAATTTAAACTCCAGAAAATAAAAGTTAGCAGGAAGGACAAGATGATCTCATATGCCAAAAGTTATCAAAAAGATGAAAAATTGCCCGGGCTACCTAAAAGAACCTGCAAAAAGCACTGATCAGTTTACAGCTCTAAGAAAACAAAGATGAAGATATGAACAACAAAAACATAAACAACATATTATGTACAAGCTAATGGTAAAACAAAAACATAATGAAACTAAAAAACACTTTACAAGGCTTCAGCGTGCAGGGGCCCTCTGCCACTTCAACCAATCAAATAATCACACGGCTATCTTCAGAAAAGTCTTCTCATGTATTTAAAGCAACAGCATATAAAACAGTGGGGTGATAAGATAACCAGCAGCGCGGAAATTACATAAACAGTTCAGAATTTCACATGATCCAAAAGTCTCTTTACAACGTTCAATGACGCGTTATTTATAATGCAAAAATACTACAACTAACTAACAACTTCTATGCTATTAACTGCGTTGCCATAGACACGTAGATCTCTTCAGCCGAGATCTAGTGTAACTGTCGTTATGTTCTTTAAATCTTCGGAGTGGTTGGCTGTTACATTCATGTTTCAGGAATGATCTCCAGGTGTGATGGTGCCTTCGTGAGCTAAGAACTATGCCACTTATCATTCACGTGCCCAAAACTGTGACATGCCACCGCTGAACTCTTTGGTTGGCCTCGTCTTTGACTTTGGTTGACCGCGACCTCTCATGGATGATTTTGCCGATTCGAAGGGACACGTTCCATGTACCTGCCATCTGGAGCTTGCCCATGTAGCTCGTTCCTTCAGAGGACACACGGAGCACAACTTTTAACAAAATAGTTGCGGAATCCTGTGCTGGCTGTGGAAACCTGTGCTGGCTGCGGAAACTGACAAGTTTCCATAGCTGCATGAACAAAAAAACTAAACCAAATAATAGTCATCAGTATAGTCAGAAAACCATATAAACAGTCCTTTTTAAACTATAATGCAATGATTTAACGACTGGATGAATGGAGTGAGTGGAGAATGAGGGCTAAGAGGGTGTATAGGAAGGCGCAATGTTGAGGCTCAACAGTGACCAATAGAGCACAGGAGGGCATTATGACCAAAGTGGTTAGCAACAACAGAAAATATTGAGTAGATAGATTAGTTGAGGCCACCTGGGCCTGCAATACCACTTGGAAGACCACCACTGCATTCACACCCTATGAGTTGGTCTATGGGAAGAAGGCCCTGCTATCCATTGAATTTGAGTACAATACATTGAGGATGGCAGCCCAACTAGATCAAGATCTCAGCAGTCCACAAAAAAAGAGATTGCTCTAGCTAAATGGGCTGGATGAGCTTAGAATGCAGACCCTCCTACACACAGAGTTGACTCAAATTTAGAGGAAGATATGGCATGACAAGAACATCAAGGACAAGCAGTTTCAAGAAGGTGATTGGGCTTTGTTATATGATTCTAGATATAAAGAATTTAAGGGCAAGTTAGGGACTAGATGGTTAGGGTCTTATGTCATAGAGAAATGTCATGATAATGCTTTAGTGCAGATTAGAACCATATATGCAGAGGCCATTCCTTTATTTGTTAATGGGCACAAAGTGAATGTTTAAAAGAGGCCATTGTCAAAGCAGGAGTTCGTTGATGGTATCAACACAACAGTGATGGTGGTGGAGCAAGTCTTAGCTCCTATCTCATCAAGTCACTGAGAAAAAAAGAAAAAAAGAAAAAAAGAAAAAAAAAAGAAAGAAAAAAATAAAAAAAGAAAGAAAAGAAAAAAAGAAAAGAGAAAGAAAAGAAAAAAAGAGAAAAATAAGGAGACTTAGGTGAAAAATTCCATGAGGAACCTAAGTCCCACTATTGGGTTGAAAACCTCTTGAGGCAACCCAATGGTGTCAAAAAAAAAAAGAGAAATAAAAAGATCTCTGGGTGAAAACCTCTCTTGAGGTGCCCAGGGAAAGAAGTTAGGATGACGACCAGAGCAACAAAAGAGAATCAAAAGGGACCTATCTACCTGATATTTTTATTTCTCCGTTCATTATCCTTCATCATTCCATCATTCCTTCGATTTTTCCACTCATTTACCTTAGTTTGCAAGGGTTCTATGTTTTCTACAAGATTCCTTGTAAACCTACAAGATGATCTTGTAGGAATTATAGTGGCTTGGGAATCCTAAAGGAAGTAACCCTAGAGAAAGGGGATGACCTTCCCATGTCAAAAAAATAAATTCCTACTTCACCATCTCATCACCATACCTCTCTCCACCATGATCACCCCTGCATTCATAAAAAAAGTCAGTTTCAAAAAAATTATAGTTTTCAAAGAAAAAAACACAAAGAAAAGAGGATGAAGATAGAGAGCAAGGGGACAACACATGAAGGCTATTTTTCCTCATTCAAAAATCCCTAGATCCCTTCTTTTCCCATGCCACTCATCCTTAGGTTCCGGTAGTAGAAAATGATTAAAATTTTTGAGGGAGAAGCAACTATAGGACATCCTGTAGCAACCTATCACACAAAACATAAATCATAGGTTGCAATCAGCTTCAAGCATGGAAGATCTAGAGGTAGAAGAAGCTCCTCTAGAGCCTAGCAGCAACATCAGGATCATCAGCATTGACATCCAAGCACCTGCACATCAAAGAAAATCATCAAAGGACAATAAAAAAAGAGAGGAGAATAGCACATGCAACAAACACACAACAAAGACTTCACTCTTCAAGCAACATCAAGGCATCATTACCACAGGTAAGTATCTTGCTTCCACTCTCTCGTTAGCATAATGTGATCAAAAGATGTAAAATTTGTGAAAGAGTTGGTTTACAAGCGAAAGGTGGCCAGTTAACTTGGCCACCTTCATTCAATCAATGAGGAGAAAGCAATTAGTCCTTACACACGTGGCATCAGTCAAGTCAAGGAAAAGAAGGATGAGGTCGAAATTAGTTAAGATATGGATGACCGAAGTGGGAGTTGATTACGAGGTGAGGAGAATGATGATGTGGTAGTGGGACCAATGGTCCAAAAATAGATATTTGTACCTCGGCTGCCAACACACCACCTCACTCACATCACCCATATGAGGAAATAAACATTGATCCCCATGAATAGAAGCATTCACATTCTCGAGGCTCCACACTAGCAAAGTCACTCTCGACCCTCAAGTAGTCTACAGGAAAGGCAAATTTCATTTTTTCCTACGCAGGACCACCTACATGATCCCACAAGAAATCCTATAGGATCCTACAGGATACAGTCCAACACCTACAAGATTGGCAGTGAGTAGTTTTAGAGGGGGAAAAACAGGGGTTGGCTTCATCAAGCAGTGATAAGGAGGTAGGCTCTACATTTTCCCACATTTTTCCAAGTGAAAGGAACAAAAAAAAATCTTCTAATTCGTTGAAAGTGATTGTAGCATAAGGGAATTGCATACAAAAAAGTTTCATTTAAATTTCCTTATTCATTAAATTTATTAGCAGACGTATACAACCCTCCATCCATCAGATAAAATGACAGGGGGATTTAATAAAATAGAACCCTTCAACACAGTGAGGATTCATCAACACCCTCCTATGCTAGAGGTATTCACGAGGCATAGTTGGATGGGTTTCTTTGAGAAATTAAGGGGGTATGATGATGAAGTAGCCAAAGATTTTTCTCTCTCCCTCATTCCACTAACTAGGACCCATGCCATTGTTGTGGTGAGAGGCCTATCCATAGAACTCACCCCTGAGATCATATGCAGAATTACCAAACTTCCCTTAGGAGTGCCTTGGAGAAAGGAAGATAAGGGAAATAGACAAACTGCAAATAAGAAATTATTTTTGGAAGGAGAGGAGGCTATGGAAGACAAAAATGGAGTGAGAATAGCAAGACTACCCTATCCTTGGAATGAAATTAGCTACCACCTTATAAAGTATATCTCATGTGAAGGTAGGTACAATGTGGTATATGGATACCACTTTAGGCTTCTTCAAGATCTGAGGTTTGGAGCAGACACACCTTCTCAAAACAGACTCAACATCCCCTATTTCCTTCTTTAATCAGTGATAGATATGAGCATGAAGGTGCAGGAAGGAAACCAACAGCAGCTAGCCCATCATGGGTTAATTAGACTTATCATAGAAGATTCCCTCCAAAACCTCGGAATCCATATCACATGGGAAACTTTCAGAGACATGCAAACAAAGGGAGATATCAAAGCCCTTGAATATGACAAGAACGTTACTGCCAGTAAAAGGGATGAAGAAGAAAATGAAAAAGAGGAAGAAGAAACAGTGAGGGATGAAGAGGAAATAGATGAGGAAGAAGAGTAAGAAAAAGAGAAGGAAGGTGGTGAAGAAACATAAGAATATGCAAAGGAGGAAATTGATGAACAGAGTGAGGAACTAGAGGGAGAAGAAGAGGAGAAAGACAAAGATGAGAGGTGGAATGGAAAAGAGGAGGAAAAAGACAAGTTGAAATCACCCAGGGTATCTCCAGAACCCATTGAGAAAGATGCAGCAGCTGCCCTCACTACCCTTAGTACCCCTATCAAACAAAAAGGGAAAAGACAGAGACAAACTCCATTGTACTTTAGGACAAGAAAAAGTACAAGGATAACGTAGGGAAAACCTCAAACTCCCACCAAGGTTTCTATTGTTATTGAAGACTCACCCAAACAACAGGAGAAGATGGCTCCTCTTATGAAAACTCAAGGAGAAGGATCATCAAGACAAGCCTCCCCCAAGTCTCCTATCACTTATGTGAGAAGCCTTGTGACTAGATCTGCCTCATCCAAAGGGGAAGGCATCATACAGGATACACAGAAGGACCTCCAGGAAGCAGAGGAAATCCTACATGAAACTTTGCTAAACCTATAGGAAATTCAGAAATTGGATAAAGAAGGGAGTATGCAGTAAGAAACAAAGAAGGAGGAGCCAGAGCTAAGGGAACCTAGTCCTCAACCTAACCTTGACTCCTACTATAGGTTTATTGGTGGGGGTAGGGTCATTCCACAAAAAATTGGCATCCCATTATTCTGTGAAATTGAGAAAGAAAGGGAAAGAACACATAGATGGATGCAGATTCCCAAATCCAAAGGGGTGGAAGGCATAGGTCACATGGAGGAAAAAGTTAAATAGATGGGCAGAGAAATGAGTAGCCTAAGGGACAGAGAAGCAAATGAAAGCTCATTTGAAGGCAAAAAATGCATGGTTAAAAGGACAACTACAAGAAAGATAGAATCAATTGGCATCCATGGCTATTCTATCCTTAGAGGCAATCCAGTGTAGGATGCCAGCATTATACCTTAAGGAACAATGGATTCAGTTCCAAATCAAGACTCTAGCATAGAGAGGCACTATCCCATTATGGGATTGTAGACAGTTCATTGATCTTTGTGATCAAAGCACATTGATGGATATGGCTAAGATGTTTGAGTTCTACCTACATAACTTAGCCTTGATAGATCTGAATGTGTGGGACCCTAATTCAAAACTAGGGGACTTATAGTTGATGGCTTTGGCATCATGGATGAACCACGAGGAAGCAAGGGCTACTGAAATGAAGAAAATAATGGCAAGGGAAGAAACAAAGCCTCTCATGATAAGAGCTGAGCAGTCTAATCCAATGGATGTCATCAAACACAAATAACTTGGTTGCAAATGATCCTCAACTTGCACCCAGATACCTTGCTACCCAAGAGAAAGCAATTACACACTTTGAGGATATGTTCAGGCTGTTAGGGGATGAAAGCATGCAATATTACCAAAGGACATGGAATAATTTGCCCTACAATTTGAAAATTAGAGAGTACCATTCTCCTCAAAGAATGAGAGAGTCACTGAACATGACACCCATGTACAAGCAAGCTCTCCAAATACTCAATGTAAATTGGATTGGCTTGAGACTCAATCCACCACTGCTCTTAGGGATGCTAGAAGGAAGGAAGGAAGAGGAAGAAAGAAAGCGGTGGGAGGAAATAGAAAGGAAGGCAGGATTCTATGCACAGGAAGAGGAAACTACAGTAGAAGCATGGGATGTCAGGGAGGCCACTAGAGGAATGAAAGACATGGATATTGATTGAGTTTCTCAGAGAATGAGCAACACTCTCAGTAGGGGGGTGATGATGAGCCTCATCATTGGGTAACTATATGGACCTTAATCCACCTCCTATCTTATTCAAATCAACTCTTCTCACAATTTATTACATATTTTGATTATATTTTGTTTAATGAGATGAGTCAAAGTGCGATATTATGCCTAGTGGACTAATGTGCATTGGTTGCAGGTTTGTGAGAGAAAATCATGGAATTTTGGCTAATTAAGGGCTGAAACTTGAATGAGACAAGGAGGAGATATTGTAGGAGGTATATCCTCCTCATTTACTCCTCCTTCATTCGAATATTCCTCCATCAATCACACTAACTTAGGTACAAGCAACCAAGTCATGGAGAGCAAAAGGCAGCCGAGCAAGTGATAGTTGAAGAACTACTTTATCTCGAGTTTGGGAGCTGAGCCTCCCTAGATTTAAGGAAGTTGTTGGAGACTTCAATTGTATAAATAAAGAGGCCTAGTGCCTCATTAGGATTTGATTTTTTTTTTTGTTGTTGTTGTTGTTGTTGTTGTTGTTGTAAAAACACTAGTCAATTTCGAGTTCAAGACTTGTTGAAGACATTGTTATGTAATTTTCTATTTTGATAATGAGAATGAGTAATTCCTTGATCCAACACTGAGTTGACCAGAGCACTGAAGCTCTTGGGTTAGGGCCCAACCCTAGCAGCAAAGGCTCCTCTTCTCTTATTTGTATGCTTAGATTGAATTCATAGATTAATGGTTGAATTGTCTTTAGAATTATTTCACTGAAGGTAGTGTAGATTTGATTAGTTTGCTTCCATTTGTACTTTACTTCAGCAGTAGTTTAGAAGAGATAAAGGAACATCAAAAAGCTGTCAATAGGTGGTTTTTGCCTCACTCCTTCCTTCAGGGATCATGGTTTGAGGAAGGAACTCCTATTTAGCCCCAAAAAGACAAAATTCTAGTTTCTCACGGAATTTAGGGTTTTATGTACTTAGGCCAACATTTGATCAGTTTGCAAGAGTAGGATTAAGCTATCATTTCTTCTACCTTCAATCTTACATTAGATCTCATCAATGTTCCATCTTATTCTGCAAGTTCTCCTCATGCATAAAGTAGGTAGGTAGCTCATGAAATTCTGTTTTCCTTAGATAATTGAAATTCTTCTTGTTTACATGATTTTTGGGTAAATGTCAATGTTTGATGCAGTGCAGGTGTTTTAGAAGTACAGAGAGATTTCATAGTAAGCAATCTCATTCCAGCTTTAGCCATCCATGATTGTTCTTTTCTTTCACTAAAACCCTCACCAATTTCATCATTTCACAAGGAAACTTCTCCAAGCTTGTTGAGCAAATCCAACCATCTCCAAACCTTGGTTTTGAGTTCTGAAGTGGTCCTAGGCACTCCCTTTCCTCATTCCATCCACCAACCACCTTCCCTAAGCCTTTCATCACCTTCAATACCCATCCTTTTTCTATCGGCTGTATCCTGTAGAAATACAGGGGATCTTTTAGGTTTTCAGGACATCTTGTAGAATGCATTAGGATATCCTGTAGGTTTACCTGTAGTGGCCTGTTTTAACGCTGAATTGAGGAAAAATCCTCTAGGAAGCTAGAAAAGGTCCCCTACTAGTCTCCCCAACCTTCTAGCCATTCACCATCATCCCTTAGCCACCTGCCACATCACCAAAAGAGATTAGCTTTCACACTTTCACATAAGAAAGACAAAAATAAAAACAAAATCATTTTATTCATTTACATGCATAGCAGTAGAATGTTTGATGCTTTTAATTTGCATGATTAGGATAGTAAAATTGCATACATGTTAACTTAGCATTATTTTGAAGCATAGCCTGTTAGCAATTAATTAGACAATAATGTGTTTTAGAATTTTATTTCAGTGTTTTTCTTTACTACAGTAGACAAGCTTTCTCTTAGAGTAGATTTCTCTTCCCTTATTGGTAATCAAGCTTCTTTTGAATCCATAGTCTGCTTTGAAAAACCTTAGTTGTCTATTGCCATCTTAGTAGTGACAAAGAGAAGACCCATCACATTTACTTATGTATACAACACTGTCACCTAAAAGTTTGTACGAACCCCGGGTTTATAAAGTAAAGTTGGTATCCCCAGGAGTTGCAGCATTCTTGTTGCAATACTGGTGCTGATCAACACTGACATGGTACGTTAAGTACTGCACTGATAATTCATTGGTTTCATTAGGAGACACACAGACCAGTTTGAATAAAGAATTCAGTAAGCCTAAGTCTGACTCACAATCAGTGATTGAATTTAAGGAAATCACGATGAGGCATGGTGAAATTCCCTGGGAGCTAGATCAAAGACTAAAGTGCAGGATCCACGAAGCTAATATGCATCTCATAGATAGTCAGCACCACAAATGGTTTATACCCTCGCTCTAGCCCCACATAATGGTTGCTTTATCACATCAAAAGATAGGAACTTAGGAGGAAGCTCTGGAAATCGCGATGAGATTGCATGAAACACCTATTCAAGACGCGTCTTTGGGAGTAAAAAAAATTCACTCGCAGTTGAAGAACCTTTGTTTGGAATTGTAGAGATTGAAGAAAGAAAAGGAGGCCATGAAAGAGGTGCACGAATAATTCTGGCGCCTCAAGTGTAAGAGCCAAGGGCATGATAAGGATCATTGCCCTGTCTTTGCGAATTATATATCGGGGGGGGGTGATGTCCTTGAGGCAGGATGATCCATCAGGACTAAGTATGGGAACAACGTTATTTTTCGGGTGGCTGGAAAACATGTAACGGATAACTGCCATTTGTTGCAAAAATTTGTGCAGACACCACAATAATTGTTATGCGGTTTCTGAAAATCGGTGGGCCACGATGAGCGCCACTTCCGTAGCTATTAAATAATGATGGAGAGGATGCCTATGTAACGAATACAAACATAAAATCAGCCTTCAGATTAGGGTTCTTGTGGAGCACACAGAGGATATTAGGGGCGTGGATGAGGTCGAGGAGGAGGAGGACCTGGTAGAGGTCGGGGATAGTTCATTTTCCGTAATTGTGGAACAGCAAGGCACTACGCACGGGAGTGTATGAGTGAGACATGCCTGACATGTCAATAATGCACTTAGTTTGACCACACAATAGAAGAATGCCTTGTGTTGGTAGTGAAGATATAGGAGAAGAAGGCGCAACCCCAAAATCCTACCCAGAACTTACAGATGATGAGGGTTGAGCCCCGCGAGGAAGATCCAAATGTGAATATCATGCTACGAAATGGAATAAGGATTGGTCATGACAAAGGAAAACAACCTGAAGAAAGTGGGTGGGTCCGCAAGGCCCCAGAAAAGGAGGTTGGGTTTGATCTAGAGCATGTGAAGGAAACATTTATGGATGCAAAGAAAAGCTTCATTGAGACCTCTACCTCAAGAAGTCAGGACAAGCTGCCAGCAATCGACGTGCCTATAGTGGTTGACCCCTCTATGCTTACCACCTTCTTGGAGACTTGTATGAAACTACTGCATGATAAAAAGGCTGTGAAAGGGCTACAAGAATTGATAAATAAGTGCACTGGGAAGGAAAATGCTCCTAAAGGACACCGCTTAATCAGAAATATTGGCAAACATAAGACAAGGACAGGGCGCGAGATGAGGCTCACCATGCAAATAGGAGACTATGAGATGGACCAAGTTATTTTGGATCTGGGATCTTATGTGAACGTTTTGCCTAAACAGACATGGGAGAGAATGGGGAGGTCTGCACTGTAGTGTTCTCTAATTTAGTTGAGGACGGTGAACCAGCAGAAGATTATCCCTATGGGATGATTGCATGGAGTGACCGTGAATATAGAAGATGCGAGCGCGCTGGCTGATTTTGAAGTGATAGAGAATTTTGATGACAAAAATCCATACCTCTTGCTCCTTGGTATTGATTGGGGTATTGACATGAATGGGGTCATCAATTTGAAGAAGTAGACAATGTTGTTTGAAAGGAAATCACTCTACATTGTAGTACCATTATACCTTGCAGAAGGACCACGCTATACTGAACCAGTCTGCGACTATGAGGTGACGATTTGGATCAAATATAAAAAATTACGACACAATACCAAGATTAGGTTAATCCAACAGCTGATGGACGGATTGCATGGGACCCCGAAAGCTCCTGTACCTCAGACTCATATGAAGAATTGGAGCATTGACAAAATAGGCTGCATGAAGTATCTACACTGGGCTGCAATATGATGAATAAATCACTGTGCTGTGTGTCATCAGAGATAAGAAATGTACCATATTATGATATTTTAACAATGTAGATAAGTTTTTAGATTCTTTTGAAAGAGAAGTCACAGAGGATCGCCATTTTTAGGCATTATATTTGGCACTGGGCGCTATGCCCACTCGATGGTGGGGTATGCACAAGGATAGCTTTGATGAATGGCGCGATTACAGGAGGATGATGAGGATGTGATTTTGTCGTCCTAAAGGGTGGTTAATTGAGAAATATGATGGGAAGAATGATCTGTGCATCATTTAGCAAAGTAGACTAAAGTCTACAGAACAAAGCCGCAGCTAGAGTGGGTGCACTTATTTTGTCACACTTTGGATATAATCCCTATGAATTGGTACCTAGAAATAGAGCTCCACCACGGTACCTTGGAGTGGGATATCTTAAGGGAAGCCTTTTTGATGACCTTCAGTTTTAAATATGGATTCAAAAACATTGATGAGGCACTGTAGGAGGTTAAGGCAACGATCTTCAAAATTCTGCAAGATCCTTTGGAATTGGTTCAACCGAATTGGAGCACCGAGCTGCACCATGCGCTGGAATGCTATAATGTGACTGCTGAAGGGGAGGATGAGGATCCAAGGAATATCAATATCCCAGAAACGAAAGGTCACCGCGAGGTCAAAGGTCCACAGATAGAGAACCAGGATATCACCCCACCATTGAAAACTAGGAAAGTAAACATTAGTACTAAAGCAAAACAAAAATTTGTGAAGATCGGAGATTATTGGGATGATGCCATAGTGGATAAAGTTGATGAGTTACTCCATGAGTACCAGGATCTTTTTCCTACAAAATTTTCAGACTTGAAATGCATCATAGGCGATTTGGGTGTGATGAAAATAACTTTGAAACCAGATGCAAAGCCCATTAAGTAGAGGCCATATCGCCTTAATACCAAATATAAGGAAAAGGTTCGCTTGGAATTGGACAAGATGCTTGAAGCGGGCATTATCGAACCAGTGGAGGAATCTGATTGGGTGAGCCCCATGGTAGTTTAGGAAAAGAAGTAGAAGGGAGAGATAAGGATTTGCGTAGATCTAAGAAAGCTTAACGATGCCTGCGTCCATGATCCTTTCCCGACGCCATTTACTGACGAGGTACTGGACAATGTTGGAGGGCAGGAGGCCTACTGATTGACTGATGTGTTCTCTGGGTACCATCAGATTAAGATCATGCCAGAAGATAGGAGCAAAACAAACTTTGTGCCAGAATGGGGGTGTTTTCAGTACATGATGATGCCATTGAGACTCAAGAATGCGCTGACAATATTCTCTTGCGTAGTCATCACGGAGTTCAAAGAGTTTATTGACAAATTCTTGGAGGTATATTTTGATGACTGGACAATGTTTGGGTTAGTAAAGCGCCATGTAGATAGTCTATGCTTAATGTTGGATACATGTTGAAGATATTAGATTGCACTGAACCTAAATAAGCGCTTATTCTGTGTCCCCTTTGGAATTTTGATGGGTCATGTGGTATGCAAGCAAGGACTAATGGTAGATCCTACCAAGATCATGGTAATAGTCAATTTGGAGGCCCCAAGGAGTGTCAAACAATTGTGCACAATGCTAGGCCATACTCGGTATTATCGAAAGTTCATTAAGGCTTATGCTGAGATTACCATGCCTATGGAGAAGCTATTAAAAAATGACACTACATTCTATTGGGATGAAGAATGTCAGTGGAGTTTGGATGTATTGAAAGAAAATATGGTCACCGTGCCAATCTTGGTCTTCCCAGATTGGAAGAAGGAATTCCATGTGCATGTTGATGCCTCATGTATTGTGTTGGGAGCAGTGCTGACACAGGCTGGTGAAGGAGAGATGGATCACCCTATAGCCTTTGCGAGAAGGAAGTTATCCAAGGCTAAGAAGAACTACTCCACGATAGAGAGGGAGGGATTGACTATGGTGTATTCAGTCAAAAAATTCAGATTATATCTATTGGGCGGAAATTTCAAGATGTACACAAACCACTTCGCCTTGAAGTACCTAGTAAATAAGCTTGTGTTGGGGGGGAAGATATGCAGATGGCTAGTGCTGTTTCAAGAATATGACTTTGAGGTAATTGTGAAGCCAAGAAGGTTGAATGCAGGACCTGACTATTTGTCACGAATTGAAATGCGGGAGGACCCTACTAATTTGGAGGAAGGGTTGCTTGACGTATATGCTTCGCGAGTACGCATAGCGGACAACCACTTTGCAGACATTATCCACTTTTTGACCACAGGGACAACTCCAGAAGGATACACCAGTTAGAAAAAGAAAGAGTTGGTAGTACGGGCGATTGATTTCTTGGTAATTGGAGGACAATTATATAAGATGGGTTCATACAAGATACTCCAACGGTATGTGCCTGATTTCGAAAGAAACAACATCCTTGTGGAGGCTCATGGAGGGGCTACAAGAGGGCATTATGCAGGAAAGGAAATGACACAAAAGATTCTGCGCGCTGGGTTGTGGTGGCCTACATTACATAAGGATACGAAAGCATATTGTAGGGCATGTGATGCATGTCAAAAAATGGGCAGGTCATCACGAAGGGATGAGCTACCTATGAATCCTTAGGTGTCATTACAACCATTCGAGAAATGGGCTACTGACTTTGTAGGACCAATTCAACCCCCAAGAAAGAAAACAGGTGCGTGCTATATCATCATCACGACAAAGTATCTGACCAGATGGGTGGAGGCACAATCTATGAAGGATTGTACAGGGGCCACCACAACTAAATTCTTGTTTGGCTACATGTTAACCAGATTTGGCTACCCAAAAGTGTTGATGAGTGATCGTGGTACACACTTCCTCAATGAAACGATCAACGTGCTGACAAAATACTTTCAGGTGTATCATCAGAAGAGTATGCCATATCATCCTTAGGCTAATGGAACAGTCGAGGCCTTCAATAAGATATTAGAGAATGCGTTGACAAATATTTTCAACACGCAATAGAATGATTGGGATGTGTGCGCACCAACAATATTATGGGTGTACATGACTACTTGCAAAAAACTAACATGTCAGACACCTTTCCAGTTGGTCTATGGCATAGAAGCTATGATGCCTATGGAATATATCATGCCTAGTCTACGCATAGTAGCTTTCATAGGGATGGCGGACCGTAGAGCCTTGGAAGAATGACTCGTGTAGTTGATGGAGCTTGAAGAGGATAAATTATTGGTTGGATTTCATCAGCAAGTACAGATGGAACGTGAAAAAGCATGGCACGATCGACACATCAAGCTGTTCACATTCAAGGTAAATGATTACGTACTATTATATGATAGTAGGTTCGATAAGTTTCTAGGAAAGTTTCAGATGCACTAGTTGGGGCCATATATCATCAAAGAAATCATAGATGGGGGCGCGGTTCAGCTTGCAAAGCTGAACGAAGAACCTTTCCCGGGAAGGGTGAATGGGAGTTGGTTGAAGCCGTATGCAGGAGATCTAGCTCAATGACTATATGGCGACCGAATATTCTTAGTGCTCTAGCTAGTTGTAAGGGAGCGCAGGACTATAAACTACATTGGTTGGTTTTTGGGACTCCGCAACAGGGGGGTGCGTGAAACATGGTGATGTCACCATACCAGAAGCCATGTGAAGGGAGTTGCACTATGGAGGAAGATACCGCGCAACACAACCAGAAAATGACCATTAGAGTCACTGTTCATGATTTAACAGCCAGGATATGGTTAAGAGGACCAGGTGGGTGGCATTTAAGGCTGAAATCTTTGGAGATCTCCGCCAAATCAGCATTAATGGATGGATTTTGGGGGGGAGCAGTCAGATTTGAATTCAAATTATCCTATAAATTATGCGTGCCAGTTCAGCAGAGAACACTTTGCACCCTTAGAGTTTTTGAGCTGTGCTTTCCATCGCTTATGAATCGTACGTTTTTCAAAGATTTGGTTGCAAGCTCCATGTTTGATAATCTACTTGAGGAAACCCAGTGATTCATTTACTACACTATGTTAGGACCAGGTGAGACTGCAAGCATAGGAGGAACTATTGCCTCCGAAGGAGCGAATCCAGAAGTTGTGAGCATGGAGGCTCTAACTCCTCTCCGGCGCCAAGGTCACCTAGGTCGAAGCCTACACCAGTGCGTGAGACCCACAAGCCGAAGAAAGAAAAGCAGAAAAGGCTGGTGCTAGTGTGTGAGTCACCTAGAAAGCACTCTGCTACCCATATACAAAAGAAGGACAAGCAACCTGAGAAGGTTGTAGATTTGGAGTCTGAGGAGGGTACTGAAGATATAGATGTTGAGGGTGAGGAGCCCATCACCAAGTTTCTAGACTACATCCCTCCATGTAAAGGGAAGGTGAAGGTCACCAAGGACCTCGATGTGGAGAAATTTGTCATTCATATGCCCCTGCTGCCGGAAAAGTAACCTTCGAAGGTCCACGCTTGACGCGAGTTCCCATTTTAAAGATGGAGGATTGGGACTTGGCTGACCATGAGAGGTTCCCCCACCTCGCAACAAAGAATTACATGAAGTGAGTATATTACAAAGACTTCGGTGTCACTATTTTGGAGAGAGTTCAGTGGATTCGAGAAGTAGAGCAGTATGGGTTATTGAACCTACTCTGGGTGCCCCACTACCACTACTCTAACATAAATACCACCTATATATGACAGTTACTAACTCTAGTACACGATGGGTGCTTATGGCTTGGCGCACCTATCTCGATCATGAACATGCTTATCCACAAGATCACGCTCCTGCCACATGAAGGCTTGAATCTGGCCAAGGAGTTTGGTGGAAAGAAAAGCGAGCGGGGCTTGGCAGAGAAGATGAAGAAGAAATTTGAGCTTCTAAAGAAGCCACATAGGTACTCCATAACATCCATCAACAACCCTGCGGTGAAAAGTTCAACCCACATACTAGCCCGAAAGGTCATGAGGAAATGTCGCGTGGACGAGGTTCCAGTGCCCATGATCTCATTAGCTGCACAATGCGCGGAGGGCGTGCATTTTAATTGGTCGTGCTATTTATGTAGAGAGTTCCCTGCAAATTGTCGCGAGGCTCAAGATGAGAGAAAGACCTTCCACTACACGTGGTGGTTGCTCTCCATTGTGTGGGTTGCTTGGGAGCCGCTGGAGGAAAGTCAGTTTCCTCCATTGGAGGCAGGTTTTCTAGAGGCTACACAGTTTGCCTCCATTTGGGCCATGAAGGACCCCGTGTGGGTCACAGAAACAAATATTTTCTGGGTTTTGATGGAGGCGATCATTTTCATAGTCATCAACCAGCACCCGTGGTTGTCCCCTACTGAGTATAAACAACTATTAGAGTATGTAGAATTCAAGGCAGACTTCCACCACGTTTATATTTGGGCATGGAAGGATCCACAACAGAAGTGGTTTGATCTGCCATATCTCACCACAGATGATGAGATTAAGGAAGTAATTAAGCGCTGGCTAGCATACTGGCACTCTTTGTTGGACTTGGCCATGGGTACAAGAAAAGGCGTGGGGAGTTCAACAGAGAAAGAGAGGAAGGATGCAGTGAAGTAGGTGGCACAAAAGTTGGTCGAGGAGAAGTCCTAACTAGACAAGGAGCGCATTGCAAAGCAGCGGGCTGAACAAGAGCAGCATGAATCTGAGCGAAGCGATAAATCCCCTTCACTCGAAACCAAAGAGGGAGAGCAGATGACATAGGGCAGTGGAGGCAACGAGGGACAAATAACTCTATTCTGGGTAAAAAGGTACAGGGAGCAACAACATCAGGGGTCTTGGATGAAGACAAAGGAAACCAAGCTACCACTGGATCCCATTACGCTAACGGAGGGCGATCTTGATGAGATCGGGGACAAAGTGCACGACACCACCACTGAGCTATTGCAATAATTCAAGCAATAACACCTGCAGTCATTAGCTAATATTCAAAAGGATCTACGTGAACTACAGAGCCAGACCAGCAGGATACAAGGGGGCATAGGTTAAGTGGGTGCTGCACTAACGAGCCTAGCACCAAGGAAAAGTAAGGTTGCAGAGCTGGTCAGGACAATTGATCTCAGGACAATTGAGCTGCTAGAAGGGTCCCTTAACATAGAGTCATACAATGATAAGATCATTGTTAACACCTTAAAGAACATTGGCCTCAATATTGCAACACTCTCTAATGAGTATCTTGATGCGCTTGCAGACATGCATAACAATGGAATTGAGAGCGCGAGAGTAGCACACTCTCAGCTTAATAAGTGAGTATTGGGTGAACAATGAGAAAATGTTCATTGAGAAGATGGAGGCCCTGAAGGAAAGGGAAACGATCTAGGCGTAGAGTTCCCAATCGACAGCTACGATTGTGGAGGCATGCAGGACAGTGTCAGAGTTTCACATACCTGAGGAGGCACCGCTCGAGGCCAAGATCCGAAATCTAGTTGCGAACATCCATGAGGCGAAGGTAGAGGTGGCAAGAGTTCAATTTGAAATCAACATGAAAATCACAGAACTAGAGCTTAAGTCATAGACTTCGACTCCGCTCGAAGTCAGGGAAAAATGCAGCGCTACCGTCAAAGAAGGGATAACTATTGTGGATGTCACGGTCGTTAACTACACAAATTTATTCAAACATGCCATGGAAGTGGTGATGGTCCTGTAGGAAGATCCCACCATGCAGATATTGATTATAGAGAGTCATGAGCTCTAGTAGCAGTACAACGAGGTTAGGGTGACGACGCACTCCATTGCTACAACACAGTGCCTTGGCAAGTTGCAGGACGCAAAGCAGCGCCTTGCACAAGTGGAAGCAGTGCAGAAAAAAGAGGTAGTGCTTAAGGCACAGTTGGGTCCTTGGTTGGATGAAGCATACCAAGTCTTAGCCAACATCCAGGAAAAGCTGATGAACTTGTAGTTCACACAGAAGAATATCAAGCGAGCCAGCGAAGGACCGACGACAGAAAAGCTAGTCGAACAGGTGAAGCAGGCAACCACACAAAGCATGGCTGAAGTAGCAGTTGTGTGGGTGGAGCTGGGGGATCTTCGCAACAACATCGCCATGTTAGCTGAGTGACTCAAGAGCGAGTCACGACCTTTGTGTTGGGGGCTTGTTGGGATGGGGTCCCTAAGGTCAGTTTTGGGGCAAAATCCCAAGTTTGAATGTAAAAAGATTTAAAGTCGCCACAAATTGTGGACGCGGAGTTAGTAAGAGTAAAAAAGGGTTTTTACCTTGATTCACGTAAACTTGAGTCAGCTTTTGAAGATCTACCCATGGTCCACAGACCATGGGATTGTATAAATAGGTGTGTCTTAGAGTGTCTAAGACAAGAAAAATAGAGATAGAAGTCTTTGGTCTATGGGTACGACGGAAGGAGTCTAGAGATTTAGCGTAGGGAAGTAAGAGGAAAGGATCTGCACCTGAGTGCGCAAAGGCCTAGAGTAGTGTCCATAGCTGAGTGCGCGGACCCCTGCAGTTGATTGCACAAGGAAGTATTGAGTTTGTAAATCTATATTGAAGATCAATAAAGAAGACTGTTGCAGAAATTCCTATGTTTTATCTCTTTACTTCTGTTATGTATGATTGCGATATATGTTGTGATGAAATGATGTCTTTATAAAATAATGATGTATTGATGCATGAATTTGCTTGATCCGTCTTATTATCTGAACACAATTAATGTTAAGTGATTATGTGAAGATCATAACACTTTCTGTTAAAGTTATCGAACACTTAGTTAGATATGAGTAAATACTGACTTAAGGGTGATCTATGGTGCACGTAAGTAGCTGATTTTCCTGTTCATGGTTTGCAAAAACCAGAGTAGACCTTAGCGGAGGTTTGGAGGCCGATTGAGGGAAGATACAATGCTAAGCCTTAAGGGCTTAGAGATATGTGTGAATGCAGATCTAATTCATAAAAAGACATCACACTGATATCTGGATGTGGAAACTTGGTTCCAGCATCCCCCCATACTGCTTCGGGTGAGACTTCAGTCCGTGTTACGTGGATTGACGCCGAAAGGGCCAGTAGTGTAGGGATTTGTTTGGCGCAACTAACTCTAAACCTAGGTCAAGACCCCCTAAGCCAACACAAACTCTGCAAAATAAGAGAGGACAATCTTGTGCTCAAAATTCAAAACCTCTAGTTGACAAGGTTGACATATCAGAGCAAACTTGGCCCTACTAAAAGTTGTGTAACAATGATAAAAAGGAAAAATGGGACCAAAGTCCAAATATTACAAGTGAAAAACAATAAATCTAACGTAACCCTCTTGAAAGTTGAGGGTAATTGGTTGTACTACAAGCACGAGAATTAGTCAACTAGGGAGCACCGTATTTTCCATATTAGTTGGTTCAATGCCCCACCCTTACATACATCCGTGCCCACATTCATACCCAAAAGGTGAGTTGGTCCAAACATCAACTTTTTGTACTCTAGGGCTCATTTAAATTGATTCACTGCTTCGTGCACCTCCAAATTATCACCTAATGAGTGACCTATGATGGTAGAATGCCTTCTATGTGACCCGCCCCTCTGTCTGCTCTGCTTGGATCTCTTCTACTCCTAGCTTGATGCTGCTAAGTTGGGGGCTTCTTGTAGTATAGGGAACCAAACCCTATTTCTCTAAGAGTTCCACTTGATGGGCAAGCTCCAGTTTCACTTTTCTAGCCTTCACATATATTTGCATAAGGAAAGAGTAAATCACCTCTTCGAAAACTACTGATGTAGCTTATTGCAAAAAAAAGTTAATAGATAGAAGATGAAAGATGAGAAACAATGGATCATGACCATAATAAAGATCCAATAATTTTATATCCCAATCTTTCTTTTAACATTGCTTGGTACCTTTACATTACCCTCTTTATTAGCCTATTGTTCATACTTTGTTTCCAAATACGACTATTGACCAAGCTAAGCATGAGAGGTAGTAATTTCAACTGTTAATAAATTTCAATTGGCTTAAGGATGATCTAATAAAATGTGTCGAAATTGAAAAATATGTGAGAATAATAAGTTAATTATATTGAGCAAACAAATATGATCAATTGTGATTGTAGGTGAGTTTCCAGTCGTCTATAAGTGGACATGTAGGAGTGAAGTAATATAAAATATCGCATGTATGTGCATCAACTAATGTCTCAAATTATTTTTCTAAAACAGGAAGACAATAATTTGCGACACACTGTCCTAACAACCAAAGTGAAGGAAGGGAGGAAGAAGAGGCAAAAATGGAATCTTGAGAAAGGGTTGCTACACAAACATTGAGATAATGCTATTTTTTGTGGTTGTCCTATCTGGCCAAGTCTATTAAGTTTGAGGGTATCCAGTGGATAATGGATTGTTTGATTGGATTCTTTGTTTTCTATTTTGATCAAGGTGATTCCTACCTCATCTTTTACGGTCTTGTTTAAAAAATGAGGTGATTAATCAATGTCTAAGCATTTGAGATGGGGTTGAGTGCTAGAAGTTTGTTCTAGTTTAGGGAAATCTTCCAAATAAAAGTGTATTATCCACCATTGATCTCATATCAAATTAAACATACATAGATGAAGTGATCCTTTCTCTTAGGCTTCAACAAACATAACCCGCAAATCTGAGAGTCCTTCTCCATAAAATCATTGGTCTCAACTTGAAGCTGGGAAGCACACACTTGAAGCTAGCCATAGGGTTATCACTACCCAAGAGCTAGATGTGATATTGTACCTAGGTGGAATAATTTGGCCTTCAAAATATGAATATATGTGAATGTTGGTCCAACTTAGATTGAGAGGGGTTGGCTATGAAGATCTAGGTAGCTTGAATGTAACATTGATGCATCTCAAGGTCAAATGCAATTCATTTCATCTGTGTCCAATTACTTTATCTTTTCAAAGAAATCATATTTTGAATACTTGGCATAAAACTTAGCATGGAGGGAGTTCTATATGGTTTTTAGTCTATATATCATTCTTGCTATAGACCATGACTATACCACCCTCCTCCCACATCTACCCAAGTAACCGACCAACTAGGGTAAACATGTGACGAGAGGCTACTATGATTGGATTCAACCTCCTATGTGACCTTAAGGAAGTGGTATTAGGGTCCTATAATTATTGGAACATTAGTTGATTCAATATTTTCCCATTTATTTTAGTATGCAAATAATATTGCATTTGCAAATGATTTCAAAAAAATAATATATAAATAAAAAAAATGAAAAGAGGGTATATAAAAAAATAACAAAAGAAAAATAAAGGAAAAAATAGAATAAAAGAAAATGATAAAATAATCCCACAGAAAAGGAAAACATATGAAATTGATGCCAGTTGAAGTGCCACTGATAGTACAATAATTTTTGAAGAATAAATTCATAAGGTTGTGTGCAACTTGTTCAATATGCCACAATCTTTTTTTCTTGTTTGAAACACACTGCTTAATCATGTTCAAGCAATTTTCAGTTTATGTCAATTAGATTAGAATAAATAATTTAGCCAAACAATGTAATCTTGGCTAAGATTAGATTAGGTAAGTTGGATGAAGAAATTAATCCAACAATGTAATCTGGATTAATAAAATTATTAGATTACTTTTACATTTTGAATATGTGTTTTAGTCCTTTAAAATTGCCAAAAATTAATAAGGGTTTTCACTCCTAAAGGCACCCTAATTAGTTTTAGTTAGGTTGGCTTAGGAGAAAAAATGAACTTATTATAAAAAGTGCCAATGTGTGGTATTATTTGTCCAAAATCTACACTTTATTGTAAATTTATATGGTTGATGAGGAATTTTTTCATTAATGCTTAAATGGCGCACATATCCCCACTCTCGATCACATTTTCGTATTCATCGGACGACTCCCATGCCTTTTCGCTTGCCCCCCCCCCTCTCACCATGTCTCTCTTTATCAGCAAGGGGAGGGTCCGAAAAAGAGGTTTCCCTGTCGGGCCCCGCCACTACGTGTCCCTCCCACACTATTTCTCACCCCCCCCTCAGTTTTCACTTATCGCTCATATCCCCCTCTGAAAACCACTCATCCACATGCCTATTCCCACCAACGGTCCCACGACCTTCTCCACCAATTACCCAACACCACGTTGACTAACCATTACTATTATCCCATTGGCATTTTCCTGTTACAGAGAAATTACTCACCTAAACGACCGTTTTAGCTAACAATCCTACTCCATTGCAAGCTTATAAATCCCTGCACTCGTCCTCGATCACTTTATTTCCTAGTTCCCACATTCTTGCAACAATATTAAGCCGATTTGTGTTTTACCTCATCCACAATCCATTGCTAACAGAGTAATAACATGCAAGTTGTTTTCCCAGGCAATTAGCACTATCATCCTTTGAAATTTTAACCCTCCTATCACAATGCCCCACAAAACTAAAACTAATGCCATTGTGATAAACCCTATGATTTATCCCTCTGTGGATTTAGACCACATTCCCTTAGCTGACATAGACTACAAAATTGCCAAAACACAGTGTGAATTCAACCTCTTTGAATTACACTGTTGGTTTCGAGATAACCATCTAGACCAATAAGATGAAATTGGGCTTTGGCAGTCTATATTACCCCTGTTCCTTTTTCCCCGATCCTATTATTTCCCTGAATTTTCCTGAAATGCCAAGCCTCTGCTATTTTATCACCTAATGGTGAAATTATTTTCACCATTACCCGTGAGAGTATAAGCTAGATGTTGTAGATCCCACACAGTGAATCCCTTACTCCCTTCTCCATTGAAGCTCTTAAATATATCTACCTAAAGCTTACTTTTCCCCAAAAAGATAAGATTTTTGAAATCTTCCTCTGAGAAGATTCTCAATTTCCTAAGAAAACCCCCCCTTATCCCTCTTTTATTTTCCCCTAGAGGACTAGACAAATTATCTCTGTCTTTCTTATCTACTTGGATATTTCTCTCATAAATGGGTAGATGAGCCTATTTTAGGGTTTATATCCATCCTTTCCACATAAGAAGGACCTTCAGTCACTTTTGACTATGGTCTAATTCTTTATGATATCATTCATGAAAAATTCCTTCAATTTTTAACCGAAGGAATGTTCAGATATTCTTCTATTCTCATACATATGTTTCTTTTCTTCCAGATAGACAAGTTTCATTTTACAGTCTAGAAACTCAGTCAGTAAGGAAAGCCTTAGTCCATAATATTTTGGACTTCAATTATCAGAAATAATTCACAGGAGTACATGTTTAAAGACTTTATTGACCAGTTCATATATCCAACAACTTGTTTCTTGAGCAGCCAACAAATTCACAAGATCAGTTAAGATATTCAAAAGGTGTTGCATCTTAGTGAGCATGTGAAAACAGGTGATTAGTAGTTATACCAAAATTATACAGAGATCAATGTTTATGGCTCCAAGATTCCATCCTATAAACTACCAAAATATCTTCCAGTGAGGATATTTTCCTTAGAATACATCAGGAAAATAATCCAATCTGATAACATTCACTTTGTGGCAGCCAAGAAGAAGTCACAGTGTAGAATCAAAATACAGATAAGGCCATTTATTTGTAACAGTAGAGCAGCATGAGAGGAAGAAAACCTCCTTCTAAAATATATGATTTTTCCCCTCAGCTTCACATTGTCTTATGACCCCTTGGGGTAATTTCTAAGCTGTGGCATAGAAGACAACCCCTTATGTACATACCCAAATACCAGAAATTGAGCAATACATGAATCAATAGGATTGGGTAGAGAACACATTGCAAGAGCCTGAGGAGTAGGTGCTATCCAGAACTACCTCAGAGACTCCTACCCCTAGAGAGAAAACTGAGAAAAGGAAAAGTGAAGATGATTCTTCTCAAGTGAAAAAGGTCTCAACAAAGGAATTCAAGATTTACACAAAGAAAACAAAGACGAGCTCCAAGGTAGATTTCACACCAAAGGAGGAAACATAGGGTACTATTATAATCTCTAACCTTCATACTTTATAGTTTGGTCGAAATACTAGTGATTTTCCATCACCCTCAACCACTAAAGAGAATCTAGCCACAACACCTCATAAATAGGGCCATTTATAGAATAGAGGCAACTGGACATATTTCAAAGGTAAAAAGAAATCAAATAGAGGAATGAAGCCCTCCATGACAACATTTATACTCAATTCAGGAACTATTCTTCCTCAATTCAACACAAGCTCATTTCAGCCTATGATACAGAGAAAGGGAGAATGCACATGACATTCTTGCAAGCCCAAGTACCTCAACCTAAATCAACAACTGATTTCAAGTAGACCACCTTTCAATTTGAGGAAAAATATGTCCATTCCCTGGACCAGATGGATGCGCATATGCAAACATGAGAGATGGTGTATTTAAATTTCACAAAGACTACCATTACTTCTTCCAAGCTACATCTATCTTTGAATAATGTTCCATCAAAACTCAAACTGAAAAAAAGTTTCCTCTCTGGCCAAAGATAATAGAATCAAATATTTAGAGGAGATGGTGATTAAAGTAGGCTTTGATCCAAGTAATTCAAAGGTTATTGAAGAGATTATTAAGAAGAAGAACAATGAGATATCATCCCTAAGGAAGTAGTTGAAGCTGCCTGCCACTGAATATCCTCAATCAAAGGAATTAGGAGAAACAAAGATACAAAAAGAGGAAATGATGAAGCTACTAGTGGAATAGAGTGCACAAATTAAAGAGATTGAGGCAGAAATGGATAGATTGATAAAGGAAAAGGAGCATAATGCAGTTGGGGTAGCACAATCTTTGGAGGCTATACCCCTCAGAGTCTCAGTGCCAACTACAACATCTTCATCAACTGTCCCTGCAACCAAAACCACAAAGGCATCAAAGAGCTGGTTAGAGATATGGAAGACATGCTAATAAGAGAAAAGGAGATTGAAAGTTTGAGAGCAGATGTACAACTTCCACAGGAACAACAAAGAAAATTGGATGATTATATCATAGTAGAAGTGCAGAAGTCAAATAGGTTGACTGCCCAGTTACAGAGATTAGAGTAGTAGAATCAAATTGGAAAGACTTTGGGTGAAGCCAAAGGCAAAATATAGAAGGATATTTGACAATTAATTAATGAAATGTGGCCCAACATCCAGATCATTTTTTAACAACAAGAACTAATTCAGAAGGCAATGTAAGCCATTGCATAGACTAAGGAGGAATTAGGTGATAGACCAAAAGAAGAAAATAAGATTATAAAATTCCTCAATTCAAAGAATAAACATGAGTTGGAAGAATTGTAGATTGAAGACAGAACAAAGACAATTTTAGAAGTTAAGAAAGTTTTAGTAAAAAAGAATCTAATGTAGAAACTTGAAGAGAAGTGCCATGTACTACAGATTGGTGTTCATAGGTTTCTCAATAGATTTAAAACACTACGGTACAAAGGAATGCCATGATTGCTGGTTTTAAATGAAAAATTGATGACTCTGTTAGATTATAACCAGAAATTATAAGAGAAGGCTAAAGACACTGCGAAATTTGCATCCATATGGGGAACTATTACACGTAAAGCATTGCTGGAAGCATTAGGACATGATCTAGAGATTCAACATGAGGTGAAACACCTTTTCCTCACCAAACCTACCTTTTCCAAGTATATTGAGGTAGATGAGGCTTACATGAAAATGTTAGAATTTTCTATCCTAGGTGAAGAAAGGTGGGATGAGTTATTCGGGTTACTAGGGTAACAAGGTGCTTCATTGTACAACTCAACATCAACAACACAACATGATTTGAAGGGCCAAATGTTTAGAATTTCCACAAAGACAGTGCCAATACTTCAAGCAGTTTCAATTTTCCTAAATTATTGTAACAACTAGATAGATTATGTATAGGAATTCCTTAAATATATCTTGGTAAGTTATGATAGGGTCTTTTGTAAATATTTTTATAAATACCCCTCATTTCAAATGAGAATGGGTTGGTAATTGTGGATTATTATTATTTTGTACTCAAAGGAAAATCTATTGTAGTTTCTGGAACATCAGTGGACCTATTCAATAATAAAGGAACCTATTCACAAGATTCTTGCGTTCAGTTGATTAGTGAAGTGCATCTACTGTTCTTTGTTTATTTTCTCTATCTATCATGCTTATGTATCCTCTATTCTTAATTGTTAAACAAAAAGTATAATTACATAATTTGTTTCTTAGCACTCTGTACTCGGTGTTAACAATTCTTAATGTTTCTCAGCTGGTATTAAGTAAAGGAATTCTTCGTTTCTCTTTTTCTCAATTGAATATTTTCTTTTATTCTTTCCATCTCATTTAGATTAAAGAATCCAACATGTGGGCTACCTTGCCCTATGAAAACTTCCCTTAAAAGATGTTTTAGATCCATAATCAAATAGATGACTCCATAGCCCAATGGTGATCTGATCAATTTATCAACCAAACATTCATTTAAAACAACCAAGTAAGCACCTTAATAAATAACCTAAAATCCTTAATAAAAAAAAAGTTAAATTTGATAGAGAGAGCCCTCTCTGAAGCTGGTAGGGCTTGATCCCAACTTCCAAAGTGATTGGCAGTTACCTTTGTAGACTATGATTTTCTTTTGCAACCTCAGAAATTACAAAGTGATAACATAGTGGCAACCATACTGGGGAGATCTAAACATTTCCTAATTTAAAAAGTATTTCCCCTAGTAAAAGAAACATTATTTTTAGAATTTAAAGATTTATATTTATGAAATGAATGTTTCGAGGTTGTAGGTTTGTAAATATTTCTTTGAGTTTTTGGTTTGTAATCATATTAGTTTGGTCTAAATATTTGCCTTAGCTTTGGGTTGAAATTATATTAGTTTTGTGTGATATAAGAGCTGGCTCCTAAATGAGATTTTATTAGAGCACGCCCAAATCCTAACCCTACTGAGTTTATAGATGACCTAGAAAAGTTGGGGAGAAAGAGAAGTTTTGCAGAAAGTCATGGTAGTAACAACCCCTTGCCTAGGGCTAATTACACCCTTGAGAAATTTGTCACTATATAGGACATTGAATTTTATATACCTTTCGAACATAGTTTGTTCAGGACAAAGTCTAAAAGTTTTACAGATGAAACTCTAATTGACCACTCTATATTACAACCATATATTCCTGAAACTTAGCCTACTGAACCCGACCTTGATCAACAAACTCACCTGAATTTTGACAAATTACAAGGCTTAATTTCAGTACTTGATCAATCTGTTAGTGAAGCTTATGTTTAACAATCAATAGAAATCTCTGCTTTGACTGTTGCTTCCTCATCAATATCTTCTCAATCTTATCATCTTGACTCTACCAACCCTACTATTTTTGTAGTTTCCACCAACTCTCCCATCACTTCACAAACATTCACCCAACCTATTTCAGGGTTTCCTACATCCACCACTCCCATAATTTCTTCTATTATACAACCTCCCAAACAAATCATGGCAGGTCGATATGCTCCTTTAGTTTTACGAGGACAATTAAATGCTATGCCCCAAGACTATCAAAGTAAAATTCCTCAGTTTTATGCCAATGGTGCACTTACTTCCCAGCAACATGTAGATAGAATGAATGATATTTTTTATCTGCAAGAAGTAGATGAGGCTGATGTTAAAATGAGTCTTTTTTCCCAAAGTTTAGGTGGTGAGGTCAAAAAATGGTTTAAAGGTTTAATTGCAGGAAGTATAGCTGATGTTGATGCCTTTCATCAATATTTTCTAAAGAGATGGGAAATTAAGAAAAATCCCCTTCAACTTTTAAATGAATACAAAAGAATGAAAAGAAAACCTAATGAAATTGTTGAGAAATATTATGATAGGTTTAACAAGTTCTACAATGCAATTCCTAATGCTATTAGACCTTCACATGGTCTAGCCCTTATCGATTTCCCTAAAGGATTTGATGTGGATATGAAATATCAATTGAGAGAGAGAGATCCGGCCACCTTAGAAGAAATGCAAGCCATTTCCATCAAGGTTGAAGCTAATTTATTAGCCAAAAAGGCAAAACTTAAATCTAAACGAAGAGCCACTATCAAGGAAGAACCTTCTTCCTCATCACCTGATTGTAAAATTGATAATTTAGTCAGAACAATGGAAAGAATGTTGGAAAGGGTGAGCATATCTGACAAAACTCCTCCAAGAGATAATCAACCGAGGTCCACAAATTAGAAATGCTAACTTTAGAAGAAATACACCTCAAATTAAACTGAGAGAACAAAGGGGTATATACCAAGAAATCAAACCTCCTTTTCGGGAAAATTACACAGATGTTGAAGGAGAAATACTTGGAGACCCTAATGAAGCCCAGATTAATATGATGGGAATAAATGATAACGATTCTATGTTTTTCACTCAAGAGGAACAAGACCTTTTTCAATTTCCTGAGCATGAAGTAGATCTAGATGAATCATAAGAATAAAAGTTATGTTTTGAAAACGCAATCATGGAAGTCCATAAGGAGTACAACTTGAAAAATAGAAAAACTAATGATAATACTGCTAAAAAGCCCACTGAAATTTTAAATAGAAAAGCAACTGATATTTTTGTTAGAGAAAAGTCTGAGAATTCCTTGAAAAAGAATGCAGAAACCTAGACAGAAAAGGTACCACCCACTATTTCTAGAGTTAATCAAACTGATACTACTACTACCAACCAACAAAGGGATCCTTTTCAAAAGGATATAACTAAAAAACAAGATTTAAACAACACTCCAACATCATTTAGTCTTGAACATGAGTTGAAAAAACTGAAGGTATCTATACTTCTAATAGAATTAATGAATAAGGATTCATATAGATCACAAGTAATAAAGGTTTTTAATGTAGGAGAAGGTTAAGACACAATTAATGTTTCATATGATCAACCATAAATATTGTTTGGGCCTGGAATTGATGGGAAACTTCAACAAGAAGTTTTTCCTCCCTTCTACGTTAGCTTAAACATACTTGATAAAGTTTTACACAATGTAATGCTCGACTCAGGGGCTTCCCACAATCTTATGCCTAAATTTATTATGGAGAGACTAGGGTTGGACATCACTAGGCCATACAAAGATTTGTATTCTTTTGCCTCCAAAAGAGTAATATACTTAGGTCTCATCAAAGAATTGTGTTTCAATCTAGCACAAATACCAGAAAAGAGTGTGGTAATGGATATAGTGGTTGCTGACATTCCTCCGAAATACAACATGTTACTTTCTCGTTCATAGGGAGCTAAACTACAATGAACTCTTCAATTGGATATGACCTATGCTACCAAGCCAGTATTTGGTCAACCAAGAAAATTATATAGGTAACCGTCATGAAATTCATGGCCAAAAGTAAGGATAAACCAGACAATATCCTCTATATTCAACACATTCATATCTAGATTCTTTCATTTTGTATAATGATGAAGACATAAATGAACAAACTATAGGTTCACAAACTGAATTATGCAAAATTGAGGAATCTAATTTGGAGAATCTGGAAGATAAAATGTCAGATGAACTCTTATGGAACTTATATTTTGATGGAGCTGGTAGTAAATAAGGTTTTGGAGTAGGTGTCTGGATTTCAAACTTCAATACCAATCATTCAGAGGGTCATTCATATAAACTTAATTTTCAGTGCACAAACAACATATCTGAATATAAAGCCCTCCTCCTAGGCTTGTAATTGTTGAAGAAGTTAGGTGCTCGAATAATTTTCATTCATGGAGATTCATAATTAATAATAAAACAAATTAAAGGGGAATACTTAGCTAAACACCCCAGATTAAGGGCTTACATAAATGTTCTCCTTGATTTCCTACATTGTTTTCCTGAGTATGACTTGTCTGTGATCTCGAGAGGGTAGAATATCCTAGCCGATGGTTTGGCTACTTCGTCCAACACTTGCAAAATGCCTTATTGTCCCAACCATCAATATGCTGTGGAGGTAAAAAACATACTAGTTGTTCTAGAGAATATTAGATACTGGCAGGTTTTTGGAAACGATAAACAAATTGAAAATTTTCTTCAATAAAAAGAGGAATTTGAGTGTGCAAACATAGAAGTAGATCTTGAAGAAGAGAATAATGTAGAGAAAAATGTAGATAAACTTGTAAATAAGATTGAATTAGATCATGAACTAGATGAACTAGAAATATTGCAATTAAAAGACAATGTTTTTCCTAGAGGCTTAGTTCCCTTAGAATAATTATTTGATTTCAATGATGTACCCAAAAAACAAAAAATAGAACCCACTAGAGCTACGGTTGAAGACTGTAATATAGGAATTGAGAAAGAACAAGGAATTATAAAACTGTCCAAATCTTTGCCTCCTGCTGGAAAGCATAAATATATAGACTTGTTCAGAGAATTTAGTGATGTGTTTGCATGGAGTTATGAACACCTTAAATCTTATGACACCAGCATAATACAACATTAAATTCCTGTAAAAGAAGATCATAAACATTTCAAACAGAAACTCAAGAGGATAAACCCAGTATTGATGCCTTTAATTTAGAAACAAGTCAAAAAGATGTATGATGCTAAGATCATAATGCCTTAAGGTACTCTAAATGGGTGTGTAACTTAGTTCCAACTACAAAGAAAACAGGAGAAATCAGATTCTGTGTGGATTTCAAAAACCTTAACAAAGTTTCACTTAAAGACAACTACCCATTACAAAAAATGGATCATATTCTGCAGAAAGTAGTTGACTCAAGTAGAATTTCTTTATTAGATGGTTTTTTTGGCTATAATCAAGTGTTAGTACATCCTAAAGATAAAGAGAAAACAAAATTCACCACAGTGACCCTAGGGTACCTTCATGTATTTGAAGATGCCTTTTGGCTTAATGAATGCTGGTGCTACATTTCAATGAGCTATGGACATTGCATTTGCTGATGAAATAGGCAAATTCATAATCATAAATTTGGATGACATTACTTTTTTCTAAAAAACAGATGAGGAACATTGACTTCACCTTAGAAGAGTCTTCGAGAAATGTAGAAGATTTGGTATTTCCTTGAATCCAAAGAAAACATCATTTGGCTTAGAAGAAGGAAAACTCTTAGGCCACATAATTTCAAAAGATGGGATAATGATTGATCCAACTAGAATTGAAGCTATTCTGAAATTTATGATCCTAGGAATATAAAGGAACTCAAACCTTTTATTGGAAAAATCAATTTCCTAAGGAGATTTATCCCTAACTTAGTTGAACATTTAAGAAATATAACAAACATGCTAGGAAAGGACTTTGAGGTGAAATGGAACAATGAAGCAAGACATGCATTTTGACTAGGTAAGAAAAGCCTTAACATAAGCCCCTATGTTAATTAGTCCTAATTTCACTAAGGATTTTCTCATTTTTTCTTCTGCATCTGAGCATACCATTGCAACAGTTCTCTTGCAGAAGAATAATGAGGGACATGAACAACCCATTGCTTTCTTTAGCAAATCCTTAAGAGATGCTGCATTAAATTACAACATTATGGAAAAGCAAGCATTTGCTTTAGTAAAAGCCATTAAATATTTTAGTGTATATGTTCTTCATTCACATATAATTGCATATGTTCCTAATGTTTACAGTGAAGGACATACTGATCCAAAATGGTACTGATGGGAAAAGAGGTAAATGGATTTCCATTATTCTTGAATATGATATTGAGATCAAATCAAATAAGCTCATTAAAGGTAAGGGATTAACTAAATTAATGGTTGAATATATTTTTCATGCTTTGAATATGAATTTTGTAGCTGTATGGGACGAACAAGAAGAATATGCTACTCGACAAGTAGCTGAGAGTTTTGCAAACTCTCCGTGGTATGTAGATCTGATTTTTGTTTTATAGAATTTACAAGATCCTCCTAGTTTGACCAAAACTAAGGCTAGATTTTTGAAACTCAAAGCCGTGAAATTTTGTATTTCAGATAATAATCTCTATTGGAAAGATGCTAGTGGAATTTTTCTAAATTGCATATTGAAAGATGAGGTAGATAGAGCAATACAAGACTTTCATGAAGGAGATATTGGTGGGAAATTATACTGGAAAACTACTGCTAACAAGATCCTTAGAGCAGGCTTCTACTGGCCTAGTTTATTTAAAGATGTCTATGATAGAGTTACATCCTGTCACAAATGCCAATTTTTTTAAGGAAAGGGGAATTTTTTTCCTTTACCCTTGAAACCAATTTCAATAGAGACTCCATTTTCGGAAATGGGGTTTGGATTTCACTTGAGAGATCCATCCTTCATCTTCAGCCCAACATAAGTGGATTCTCATTGCCACTAACTATTTCACCAAGTGGATTGAAGCAATTCCTACAAGGCAAGCTACTGATGCAGTGATTATTAATTTTTTAGAAACTAATATTCTTTCAAGGTTTGGTTGTCCCAGGAAAATTATCGCTGTCAAGGCAACAACATTTAAGTCCAAGAAGATGGTGGAGTTTTGCAAAAAATATCATATTACTTTGGGACATTCTAATGGATTAACAGAATCTGCCAGTAAAAGTTTGGTTAACATCATCAAAAAATTGCTACCAGATAATAAGAAATCATGGCACAACAAACTAGTCAATGCATTATGGGCTGACTGACTTACCACAAAGAAATCAATTGGTCTTTCCCCTTACCAGCTAGTTTATGGAATGGATGTTGTTTTTCCGACCACCCTAGGTGTCCCTATTATGAAAATGTTGCATGAACTACAATTTGAACCCAATGATGATCAAATAAGGGTTAATCAGACAATACAACTGCAGCAAACCAGAGAAGAAGTTTACAATAACACTCAACTAATTCAGGGAAATGTCAAGAAGTTTTTTGACAAAAGAACAAAGGCTGAGGATTTTTCGTTGGGAGATAGTGTTTTAAAATGGGATTCTAGGAGAGAAGAGAAGGGAAAGAATGGGAAATTTGATAATTTATGGCAAGGTCCTTATAAAATATATGCTTACAAAGGTAACAATGCTTATTTCTTGCAAGATATGAATGGAGCACATCTGCCTAATGGACCAGTCAATGGATGAATGCTCAAACATTATTTTTCATGATCATAATTTACTTCTTCATAAGATTCATTATACATATCATTTACTTTGTATTTTCATGAGTGGGTGACTTATTATCAGAAGTTTAAGCTCGAGAAGAAGGCCATAAGCTCCCGATCAATCTGTTATCATAACTAAAACAATAAGGAATAAGTGAAATGCAGAGAACTAAAATAGATGGATAAGGCTACTGGTCAACTGTGTTCTTGGCATCTCAAGGAGAATTCCATTGCCAGCTAGAGCTTGTGTTAGGGTCCTATAATTATAGGATCACTAGGTGATTCAATATTTTCCCTTTTATTTCAGTATGTAAATAATATTGCATTTGCAAATGATTTCCAATATATATATATATATATATATAATGATATAGGGTATATAAAAATAATAAAAGAAAAAGAAATGCAAAAATATAATAAAAAAATGATAAAAGAACCCCACATAAAAGGAAAAAAATATGAAAGTGATACCAATTGAAGTGCCATTTGTTAGTGCCTAGATTTTCCTCAGGCTGAAAAGGTAGAATCTAGGGCCAACATCACACCACGCTCAGCTTGGTAGCTAGCCCTACCAGGTTAGGAGAGGGCTCTCTCCGGGCCAATCTTAGCAAATTATATTCACTAAAGGCTTGAGATGACTGATTTAATTACTGATCTTAGGCTAGGTATAAATGTAAGGGAGTTTTGATTGAATAAAATGTTGTGTTTGTGGGCTCTAAGGAAAAGTAGATTTTGGGTGCAGGGAATGAGGTTCAGTCTTGCAGGGGTCTCAATGGGGCAAGGTAGGCAACTGTATTTGGCACTCTAAATCAATTGAGATGGATGGATCAGACAGAGGAGTTGAAGAGGGCAAGAGAAGCCATGGATCCTCTCCAATCAGTGGGAAACATAAAAAACTAAAGCAAACTTCAAGTAGAGCACTGCAATTTCAATGTATTCTACTTACACTCTTGTTTGATTTAGCTAAGAAGAAGTAAAAGATAAAATGACATACATAACACATTAATAAATTCAAAAATACATAAGAAAACACTGTACCAAAACAGATGCCACAGGGTCCCAAAGAGTACTGCAAACCTTGGTCTCAATTCCTTAGCCAAAACACTGATATGAGTGTACAATGAAGCCCCTTACTTTCTCAAGAGTCCAACCATGCTAATGACTGAAAAAACACATAATATAGACAAATAATAGCTCATCCTTGCCTCTAGGGGTCGAGCTCACATGTTTAGGAGCTGATCCAACTGATTCCAAACTAGGAACTAGAAATCAAGCAATGAAACAGCATGCCTCTAGAAACAAGGTAACTGATTCATTCAGTTTCAAGCAATTTTTTAACTAATGAATCTACCTAACCAAGTGGAAATTTGACATATTTACATAATTATCCATAAATGTACATGAAATTACATCACAATTTGACATTGAGAAAGTGAAAAAGTGAAACTAGCCAAAACTGGGCGAAAAACAGAGCAATACTTGGTCAAACTGGCAATTTTTCCTCTATGTGCCGCACCTGTTTGGACCCACATTTGGAGGCCTTCCCCATGTCCAAATCAGCTCCACGTATTCTTGTTAGAAATTTCTCCCAGTCTACTTTCCAACCGAAGTGGAATTTTTCAATTTGGCCTTCATTTGCCCTGTCAAAAATGAAATCTCCCACAACTGCTTCCCGTGTGTCAAAATAGGGGCAGTAAGGTCATTTTTTGAGTGTTTTTGACCTTTTTGAGGGCCCCAAACCTGCCCAAACTTCTTGGACATAGGTAGGAAAACATAATTTTCCATGCCAAATCCAAAAATGCTAAGTTTTTGTGATTTGGAGCCCCCTAGCAAAAGCGAGCGCCACGTGGTGCGGCGCATAGGGCAGAATTTCCTGTTTTTGTGCCAAAAAATTTCAAAAATGCAAAAAGTGCTCCAAATTTTTTGAAATTTGGGATGAATCTTCTCTATCAAGAGCTGTTTTGGGCCAAGGAAGCCTCAGCCAATATCCGAAGTCGATCATGCTCCTTTCGCCTCTTTGAAGCCTTCTTCAATTTTGCCTTTAAACTCCTTATTCGCGGCTTGCAAACCTTGTTCCTTGCCATGTAATGGAAAGCCATGTGTCTCAGCAAGTTTTTCTCCTTGTTGGCCTTATCCAATAATATCTCTAAGTGGATATTGACTCTCTCGAGCCAAGACTTTCGATCGACATTGATCTCTTGCTCAAGTGAAGTGAACTCCACCCTCCTTCTTTGGGCAGCTTGGCGATTCTCCCGAATGTTTTGTAACTCCATGATCACCTACTAATATTCAAGCTGCTTATTCCTTTGCTCCAAGTATTTTATAATCCACTTAGCCCTCTCCAAAGTGAGGGACAATGCCTTGATGTCTGTCTGCTACTCTTGGATGATCTCTTTGAGATTTGTGCTTTGCGGGCCCACATATGTATCATCATCCTCAATAAGAATAAAGTCCCACTCACCTGAAGTCCCCTCATCTTGCATTGGCCTCTTGCCTTTGTTCGGAACCTATGGTGCTGATGATGGAAGCGAGACCCCTTCCACACTAGGTGGAGATAATACTCGCTTTGCTGCTGCGAATAGCTGCCTACTGCCCTTCTAATAAGTGATAAACACCGGCATATTGGCAACTTGTGTCTCATGACCCTCATGTTGATAAGAAGGTCCACTTTTCTCATGCAAAGCCTCTGAAGGTCCCTGAGGAATTGTGAAAAACTCACGAGAGATGAAATCCTCCCAAGTGATACCCTGTAAGCCAAGCTAATGGATGACCATAATTTTGATGAGAGCAAAATGGTAAATACTGTTGAACTGTTGCTGAGGATTTTTGTGCTAGACTAGAGTGGTAATCCTTTCGATATTTTAGCACATGAAGTAGGGTATTTTCATCATCAGTACCTGGTTAAAATGCATCAGCATCTTGATATGATATGCATACAAATGGGAGAATCGACCCTCACAGCTGAAATACTTCATGATCAGTTTCATTAAAGGAGCATACTCATCTCTGAGGTACCAAAAAGGAAACAATTTCTTGAGCTGTCTCAAAACGCTGGGCTTGATGTATGGTTCATAATGTTGCCATTCAATTTGTTTCCTCTTGTTCCATTGCTCTCCAATGTTGGGAATACCGATTGCTAGTGAAATGGATTCTCGTGTTAATGTGAAAGTGACACCAGCTAGACTGGCTTGACCATCATGTAAATGCAACACAAATAAGCGGGCCAACTCATGGTGAAACTGAATGCTAGCAACCTTCTCACAAAATTCATAGCAGTACTAGTGTTGGAAATAAGATATGGCAAGTGGGCAGGCTAGTAACTCAGCAAGAGTAGTTGGTTCTTCTCGAATATGCTTTCCACCTCTATGAGGCCTCCTAGGTGCATGTGCCTCTGTTAGTGAATCACTGTGGGTCTCCTCTTAATAGTCATATGAAGGATCAGATGCCATCTCTGCTGGTGATTGAACTATCTTGATGAAAAATAGGTGATTTTATGATGTGTCTTGACTTTTGCCACCAAGGGAAACAATGATGTAAGGGACTGAGGAGAGGAAAAGCAGTGAGGGATTTAGGGACTGTTGGTGAGGGGTTTAGTTAAGGGAATAGGGGTTAGGGAGTAGTTTGGGAATTTTTTGTATGGGACTAGGGTTTGAGAGTTTGAATTTGGGACTTTGGGAAATGGGAACGGGGAGAGGGGATTTAATGAATTCAGGGGTGTGTGAATTAGGGGAATAGGGAAATCAAGGGAAAAATGAGATAAGGGAGTGATGAGATGAGGGGATACTTGGCAGCAAAACAGTCAATACAAAACCCTTAGGCAACAATTTTCTTTGGTAGGGTTTGATTTCTTTAAACATTCACCATGCAATAAACACCATCAAACAACCATCAAATCTGGATGAAGAGCAATGAAAAGGGTCAACCTACTTGGACAAGTGACAATCGACGCATTTTGGGCAATTTTGGAGCAAGTTTGGCAGTTTTCGAGCTTCTTGGCTATGTGCACCGCGCATCCAACCCAATGCGCCACACCCAGTGTATGTGCCGTGCCTGTGCAATTTTGAACTGGATTCTAAGGCCCAGTGTGCCACGCCGGTTATATGCATCACGCCTCTTGCCCAGTGCGCCGCGCTCAGTGTCTTGGAGCAATTTTCACCAAATTTCCTCACTTGCTCACCACAACAACTTTGCTTTGCTCAAGAGTGCGAATGAACTATGAAATTTGAAGAAATGACTTATAAACAAAGAGCTTTTTAATTTTTGGCTCATCAAACCCACTTTCATAATGTTGGGAATTTAACTCTATTTTGAAACTCTGTTTTTGGACTTTTTCACTTCTTTTTAGCTTTGTGATGAGCTAAATGATCTGTGCTTTGTTTGTTTTGCCGGTGATTGGAGCTACTGGGGCTAGGGAAAGTAACCAGGGTTGTAGGGGAAGTAATTTACATATGAAGGAAATAACATAACATGATTTTTGTACAATAAAAACAATAATACTTTGTTTTTCCTCAAAACTCTGTTTTGAGGAAAGACACATCTCAGAACACTTGATGATAAATTTATTGATGCTGGAACCTCCTCATGTGCCTGCTGGTGGTTATTGAACACCTTGAAATACTTTTTGACGAAACCCTAATGAAACCCTAGACCTAAATGACAATGAAACCTTAAAAAGACTTTTTCAACCTTTGAGACAAAAATAAGACTGCATATGCTTTTTGATGAACAAACATGAACCAACAGATAAATGACATGAGTTAAACTGTAGGACAACCACTCTCGTTAGATGATCCATGCACCTAATGGAATGCAGATGACTGGGGGGACACCTAATATGAAATGCATCAAGAGGATTTGATCTCTGACGGAGGGATGAAGATATCGACACTAACATTGGCTCCAATGGGGATGGTAGCTCCTTGGAGGTGCCAAGAACTACATATCTTTGGGAAAGCTAATAGTGCCTTCGTCCATTGGGCTATGGAGCCAATAACTTCGAAAAAACAAAACTGAACTCTTGACTTAAAGACTCAATTTCTGGACTGAATGTGACTCAATATTGACCCATTTTCAAGACTGAAATTGACTGACAGACCTGACTCTAACAAACCAAACCAAAGTTGAAATCAAACTTCAGTTTTATAGCCTTCACCTCGGGCCCCACGCTGAAGAATGAAAATAGTACACACTTGCAATGAAATTTAAACAAACTGATATATACAATGATGAATAGGACAATAGAAAACATCTCACAAATAATACCGCTTGAAGAGCCGACCATTGACCGCTCCACCTGGATAATCTTCACCATTCAGCTCTTACAACAAGAAAGCATTTTGGCCCTGATATGTAGCAATCTTGTACAGTCCTTTCCAAAGATTTTCAAATTTTCCATGTTTACCTTTCTCCTCATTCCTTGCATCCCATTTAAGCACTATGTCTCCTATCTCAAAACTATCCGCCTTTTCTTTTCGGTCATATATTCACTTGATTCTTTCCTGCAGCTTGAAAGCATTTTGAAATACTTCCTCCCTAGTTTGCTGCAAATGTATCATTTGATTGATCCTCTACTGCAAACCATCATCTTCACTGCTCGCTTCTTGCAGAAGTTTGACCATCGGGACTGCCAAAGAGGTCGGGAAAACTGTGTCCACACCATACACAAGCTCAAAATGGGACATGCCTATAGATTTCTTGTGACTTACCCTATCTACTCAAAGTTCATTGACTAGCTTTTTGTGCCAACCCTTCTTGTTAATTTGTAGTAGCTTTTTGATAATTTTGATAAGAGATTTATTTGAGGATTCAGCCAATCCATTGCCTTGTGGATAATAGGCAATCGAATGCCCCAAAGTGATTTGATACTTATGAAAAAAATCAATCATTCTTTTCAATTTGAAGGCTGCTGCATTGTCAGTGATCAACTTATTGGGACAACCAAAACGAGACAAAATGTTGTGTTCAAGAAAGGAGATAATTATCGACTTCGTGGCATGCCTTGTAGGTATCGCCTCAATCCATTTGGTGAAATAATCTGTCACTGTGAGGATCCACTTATGCTATGTTGAGGAAGAAGGATGAATTTCACCGATGAAATCGAAACCCCACTGTTGAAATGGAGCACTAACTTCAATAGGCTTGAGTGGTAAAGGCTGCAACTTCCTCTTACCTTGGAAAATATGACATTCATGGCAGCTAGCCACTGTTTTGTACACATCAGCAAAAAGAGTTGGCCAATAATACCCGACTCTCAAGATTTTATTGGCTGTTGTCTTCTAGAAAAGATGGCATTTGCAATCTCCTTTGTGAAACTCCTCCATCACCTGTTTCGCTTCTTCTTCCACTAAACAATTTAGCAAGACACCACTGGGGTCTTTCCAATAAAGTGCACCATTCATGATACAAAATTTTGCAGCTTTCAATTTCAATGTCCTACTCTTGTTTTTAGCCATTTTAGGTGGTGACAAATTTTTTTGGAGTACATAAACAATGTCCGGATACGAAGGAGAAAGGAGGAACATTTCTTATACTTGTACGGGCAGATTCTCTTCGTTTTCCTCAGACATAGCATCAATTTGATTAATGTCCAAGACGTGCAGATTTGACTTAGCCATTATTTTAGCCAACCCCTGTCCTTTAATGAGCTTTGTCGGTTTGATTTCTACGTCATACTCCAACAAGGTAGCAATCCATTTGCCTCTTCTCCCCTTTGGATCTATTTGCACTAGGACATCCTTAACATCAGCATTAGGGACATAAGCAAGGATGTGAGAATGCAAAATATAAACCCGAAAGTCCTTCAATGCCTTTACCAAAGCAAGGGCATATTTTTCAATAATATTGTACTTCGATGCCGCATCCCTTATAGTTTTGCTGAATAAAGTGACTGGATTCTCGAGTTGGTCTCCTTTTTGCATCAAGATCGCTGCCATAGTATGATTCGAGGCAAATGAAAACAAAATAAAATCCTGAGTATAGTCCGGGCTGATCAAAACCAGAGCTGAAGAAAGAGCTAATTTCATTAAATTGAAAGACTTAATTGCTTCCTCTGTTGACCTTACTGCACTATCCTTTTTTAGCATATTTGTGATCTCCCTTAAGTGTTCTACAAGATTGGGCACAAAGCGACGTAAAAAATTTATCTTACCATTGAAGGATTGGATTTCTTTCTTACTTCGGGAAATCAATATTTTGAATGGCCTCCACCTGATCTGGATCAATGCGGATGCCTTCCTTTGAGATGATGTGCCCAAGAAGTTTGCCTTCGTCCATGGTGAACAAACTTTTCTTTGGATTAAGCGAGATGCCATACTTCCTACACCACTGAAACACAACCTTCAAATGATATAGGTGATCTTCATCTGAATTAGAGAAAATAGTTAAGTCATCAAGATAAAAAACTAGGAAAACATCTTTTTCATTAGCAAATGTGATATCCATCGCCCGTTGAAAGGTTTCCCTAGCATTTTTCAATCCAAAAGGCATCTTTTCATAATGAAAAGTTCCCCACGGACTGGTGAACGCTGTTTTGTCTTGATCATCCTCATGGACTAGAATTTGGTTATAACCTGAATAACCATCGAGTAGCGACATCCTAGATGCTCCAACTACTTGCTGAAGTATGTGATCCATCTTGGGCAATGGATAGTTATCCTTCAAAGAAAATTTGTTCATATTTCTAAAACCAATGCATAGCCGAATCTCACCTGTCTTCTTGCGTACGAGCACCAAGTTTGCAATCCAATCTAAAAACCTTATGGGGACTATGATACCGACTTTATACAATTGGTTCACTTCCTTCTCAATTGAGAGGAGCAACTTTGGATTTATTCTCCTTAGCTTTTGATAAAATGGATTTTGATTAGGCTTGAGCGGGATGACATGTTGAATGATACTTGTATTATATGACTTCAAATCTGAATAATCCCAAGCGAAAACATCAATGAAAGAAGATAACAAACTAATATACTTGGCCTTTACCTGTGGAGGCAATGCCTTTGATAATTTTACCATCTTAGGATTTTCAGCTGATCCAATGTTCACATCCTCCACTCCTTTTTCGGTTGGTAGTAAGCTTGGTTTCCATGCCACATCATCATGATCGAATAGCTCCTCTAAAGGGATTAGACCTTTAGGAATGATGTTGTCTTTGAGCTGCAAAACTTCCATCTGATTGACTTCTATATCCGCATCGCCATCGTCATATTCCACATCAATAGAAATGTCTTTGGATTTACCTTTGTTTTGCAAAAATTCACGTGAATCTCAAACTTGTTGTTTGATTTCATTGGAACTTTCAGATTACTTGCTGCTATTGCAAGTGAATTGGCAATGATATTTTTGAGCACGAGGAACACAAGTCAAAGTATAATCTGAAAATACTCTCAAAATATCAAGCACTGCATTTCGGTAAGCCCGCATTCTAGGATGTTTTTCTTGGTATTCCCCTTTTACTTTCTTGATAACCAGCTCGGAGTTTCCATACACTGAAATCCTTTTGCCATTCAACTTTCTAAGAATCTTCAAACCAGCAATTAAAGCATCATACTCAGCCTCATTATTTGAACAATCAAAAGCTATTTTATAAGAGCATACTCTTACATTGCTTGGCACTTTGTTTGGGGTGAAAATAGGGCTGCGTATCCAAATGCCAATTCCAACACCTTCCCTTCCTACCGCACCATCAAAATCATTGATCCACAGGCATGTTTCATCCTCTTCCAAGTGCTGAAAATTTGGTTTGATCTGTTTTTCTTCTTTGCTGTCCATCACTGTGTTGCTGCTGTTGGAAGGCTGATTGCTCAACGTCTTGCCTTTCTTGCTTTAAAACTTTTCTGAAGTTTTCAGAGATCTCGGGGATGTCTTCTACCTCAACTACTTGAATATTTACATCATCAAAGCTATCTGAATACAAAACAAATGATTCTAAATCAGTATGTACATATTTGATCAGATGATTTACCAGTTTCTCCTTGCTAGTGATCATGTATTTCATATTTTGTTCCTGGTATAGTTTCCTCATCTGACCGAATACGAGAATGGTAGCATAGAAGAAATCAAGCTGCATTGTCCCTTTAATCTTTGCTCCCCAAGACTTGGAAAGAAGCATACCAAATCTGGGAGGTATATCCGCTACGACTATATCCATTAAAACATTTTTGGCTAGAATCTGATCCAAACTGACCACCAAATCCTTGATAAGATCAATGCACCTTACTCTCCCGGAATCGAAAGAGTAAAGGTCACGATACTTTCTCATAATGTCTAGTCCCAATTTCTCCATGATGGCCTTAGGCATGAGATTATGAGAGGCTCCGGAATCAAACATAGCATTATGCAACACAAAGTCATGAACCCTGATACTGATGTAGAAAGGAGCTACATCACTATCTTGAGACTGACCTTCCAATGTTGGCCCAAAAATCAACTCGGGACTGTCATCCTCCACATTCACCATTTCAGATGATGGATCTAAATTCAAAATTTTGGACACCTGACCTTTATAATTGTTGTTCTTCATCAACTCAGTCAAAGGAATAGATAATTTCAACTTGGCGATTTCATTTTCTAAGTAAAAAATAGAAACTTTTTCTACCTCTTTCTCTGGAACATCCTTCTTTTCAGATTTTTCCTTCAACTCACTTGGCTGATTGGATTTCTCATTTGTTGATGGCGTTTTGTTGGTGGTAGGATCAGCTATCTCCTTTCCTTTTTTCTGCACATTAGGAGGATCATTCTTTGACGCTGCTGCCTCCTTCCTTTTCTGAATTGGATTCACAGGCACATCTCTACTTCGGAGTGAATATTGTTGCTACTGAGCTGACAAAGCATTCATGTATCCTCTTTGGTACTCATCGGACTCTTTCTCAAGAACAATTTCATTTGCCAAAATGAAATTTTCATCTTTTTGTTCAGCTGAATTCTTGGAGTACTCCTCATCCTCAGAGATGAAAATTGGCATATCATTGGGCGTAAATAAATGATTTTCTTCTCCAATCACATTCTCTTCTTCATCTGATTTTGGACCATGTACAAAGTTTTGTTGTAGAGGTGTTTGCACTGGCTGCTGCACTGCTTGATATTGGGCTCATTGCTCTCTTTGTTTGATTCTATATTGTGGCTACTGCTGGCCACGAAAGTTAGGATTTCTAACTTGGGGTTTAGGCTTGTCAATTTTCATCCTCTCAAGCATCTGCTCCACCTTCTGAAGCACTTGGTTTGAAGTGGAAGCCTCTTCCTTTATTGTGACTTTATTCTAAGCTCTTGCTCTAGCTCTCTTGGCAAGCAAATTTGCCTCAACATTGACTACAATCTTCTGCATATCTTATAAGGTAGTCGGATCTCTCTCTCTTAATTGGTAAGCCATATCAGTGTCAAAACCGTCCGGAAACTTAACCAAGGCCAACCCCATAGGTGGCTTTATATGATCAGGAATTGCATTGTAAACAAAGTTGAAACGAATACAATAGTCTTGGACAGACTCACCAACATTTCACTTGATGTGCTCATATTCGGAAAGGATTTGAAGAGGATTTTTCTTCACTTCCCAGCGATCTAAGAACTGTCTTTGCATATTGGCCAATGTAGTGATACTTGCAGCTGGAAATGCTCTGAACCATTTCCTTACTCCACTACCAAATGTTTGTACAAATAGTCTCATTGTCACATTTTCCGCATCATTTTCATGAAGGTCGAAGAAATCTATCATTTTGCCCACATGTTGTTGAGATGTGACACTGTGAGGAGTGCCATCAAACAAAGGAATTTTCTTTGATAATCGGCAAGCATGTCATCGAAATTCTGAGGCAACACAAGGGGTGTAAAACGAGCAGCCATTGCTCTTGGCGGATTCGGTCTCGGGGATGTTGGGGGAGCGGGCGCAGCTGATGTATGGGGTGTATGAGGAGGTGTGTATGAAGGTGAAGCAATTTTGGAAGCTTGAGGAGTAGGAGTAGATGGAGGTGATACCACTATAGACTTTTGATTAGATATAATAGGCTGCACGGGGATGGTGGGAATGAAAGGTGTTTCAGTGGGAATCCTTGAGCTGGATGAAATTGCGGAAGATCCAAGGGTTGTAGATGTAGTTTCTAGGAAATCAACGATATTTGAAGCCACAATTGCAGTCTGGATTTGTTTCAAGATATAATCATCAATGGACTTATTGGCCCTTTCAGTTTCAAGAGCTGCAACATATTTTGGATTTAGGACCGTAGAACCAACAACACTTTTGGATTTGGTTTCAAACAATGACAAATAAAAATGTTCATCAAAATCAAGCTCTTCAAGATACTCAAAAATCACAGGGCATGAATGACATTTAAACACAAGAATTACAGAACTCTCTTGATGAAGGATTCATGGAATAAGATTGGGATTCTCGTATACAGGAGGAGGATCTGGATCTAGATTGGCTTTGGTATATCTTCTAGAAGCCAGTGTACTATTATTTCCAAGAGATCAAATGGACATTTACAACTTGTTCAGCCTATCAAATCCTAAGCTTATCATCCAAAAGCTCAGAATAATCAGATGTACTGGGGTGATTTGTAGGTTATATTTTCCATTAATAAGACTAGATTGGAGATTGGCTGAAGTAGTGTTTATCTACTTGCGCTAATGCAAAGCAAAAGCGTTTCGAAGGCTACCTGGCTAATATTCAGACTCCGTCTGTAGTTTAAAAAATGAAGAATACTAACAAAAAACAAAATTTTCCCCAGTATGGTCGCCACTATGTTAGTGCCTAGATTTACCTTAGGCTGAAAAGGTAGAATCCAGGGCCAACATCACACCATGCTCAACCTGGTAGCTAGCCCTACCAGGTCAGGAGAGGGCTCTCTTCGGGTCAATCTTAGCAAATTATATTCACTAAAGGCTTGAGATGACTGATTTAATTACTGATCTTAGGATAGGTATAAATGTAAGGGGGTTTTGATTGAATAAAATGTTGTGTTTGTGGGCTCTAAGGAAAAGTAGATTTTGGGTGCAGGGAATGAGGTTTAGTCTTGCAGGGGTCTCAATAGGGCAAGGTAGGCAACTGTATTTGGCACTCTAAATCAAGTGAGATGGATGGATCAGACAGAGGAGGAGTTGAAGAGGGCAAGAGAAGCCATGGATTCTCTCCAAACAGTGGAAAACATCAAAAACTAAAGCAAACTTCAAGTAGAGCACTGCAATTTCAATGTATTCTACTTACACTCTTGTTTGATTTAGCTAAGAATAAGTAAAAGAGAAAATGAAATAAATAACACATTAATAAATTCACAAATACATAAGAAATCACTATGCCAAAACAAATTCCACAGGGATCCCAAAGAGTACTGCAAACCCTGGTCTCGATTCCTTAGCCAAAATACTGATATGAGTGTACAATGAAGCCCCTTACTTTCTCAAGAGTCAAACCATGCTAATGATTGAAAAAACACATAATATAGACAAATCATAGCTCATCCTTGCCTCTAGGGGTCGATCTCACATGTTTAGGAGTTGATCCAACTGATTCTAAACTAGGAACTAGAAATCAGGCAATGAAACAACATGCCTCTAGAAACAAGGGAACTGATTCATTTAGTTTCAAACAACTTTTTAACTGATGAATCTACCTAACCAAGTGAAAATTTGACATATTTACTTCATGATCCATCAATTTACATGAAATTACATCACAATTTGACATTAAGAAAGTGAAAAAGTGAAACTGGCCAAAACTGGGCAAAAAACAGAGCAATACTTGGTCAAAATGGCAATTTTTCCTCTATGCGTTGCGCCTATTTGGACCCACTTTTGGAGGCCTTCCTGATGTCCAAATCAGCTCCAAGTATGCTTGTTGGAAAGGTCGGCTTGTCTAATTTCCAAACAAAGTTTGATGCTTCAATTTGGTCTTCATTTTCCTTGTCAAAAATGAAATCTCCCATGACTGCTTCCTGCGTGTCAAAATAGGGGCAGTAAGGTCATTGTTTGAGTGTTTTCGACGTTTTTGAGGCCTCAAAACCTGCCCAATCTTCTTGGCCACAGGTGGGAAAACATAATTGTCCATGCCAAATCCAAAAATGCTGATTTTTTTTTTTTTTATTTTGAGCCCCCTAGCAAAAGGGAGCACCACGTGGCGCGACGCATAGGGCAGAATTCCCTGTTTTTGTGCCAAAAATTTCAAAAATGCAAAAAGTGCTCCAAATTTTTTGAAATTTGGGCTAAGTCTTCTCTATCAAAAGCTATGTTGGGCCAAGTTAGCCTCAGCAAATATCTGAAGTCAATCATGCTCCTTTTGCCTCTTTGAAGCCTTCTTCAATTTTGCCTTTAAACTCCTTATTCGCGCCTTACGAACCTTGTTCTTCGCCATGTAATGGAAAGCCATGTGTCTCAACAAGTTTTTCTCCTTTTTGGCCTTCTCCAACAATCTCTCTATGTGTATATTGTCTCTCTCGAGCCAAGACTCCCAATCGACATTGATCTCTTGCTCAAGTGAAGTGAACTCCACCCTCCTTCTTTGGGCAGCTTGGCGATTCTCCCGAATGTTTTGTAACTCTATGATCGCGTGCTGATCTTCAAGCTACTTATTCCTTTGCTCCAAGTATTTTATAATCCACTTAGCCCTCTCTAAATTGAGGGACAATGGCTTGATGTCTGTCTGCTACTCTTGGATGATCTCTTTGAGATTTGTGCTTTGTGGGCCCACATTTGTATCATCATCCTCAATAAGAATAAAGTCCCGCTCACCTGAAGGCCCCTCATCTTGCATTGGCCTCTTGCCTTTTTCCTGAACCTGTGGTGCTGATGACAGAACCAAGACCCTTCTACCCTAGGTGGATATAATACTCGCTTTGTTGTTGCGAATAGCTGCCTACTGCCCTTTTGATAAGTGATAAACACTGACATATGGGGAACTTGTGTCTCATGACCCTCATGTTGATAAGAAGGTCCACCTGTCTCATGCAAAGCCTCTGATGGTCCCCGAGGAGCTGTGAAAAACTCAGGAGAGATGAAATCTTCCCAAGTGATACCCTGTAAGCCAAGCTGATGGATGACCATAATTTTGATGAGAGCAAAATGGTAAATACTGTTGAATTGTTGTTGAGGATATTTATGCTGCACTAGAGTGGTCATCCTTTCGATATTTTGACACATGAATTAGGGGATGTTCATCATCTGTACCCAGGTAAAATGCATCAGCAACCTGATATGATATGCATACAAATGGGAGAACTGGCCCACACAGCTGAAATACTTCATGATCGGTTTCATTAAAGGAGCATACTCATCTCTGAGGTACCGAAGAGGAAACACTCTCTTGAGCTGTCTCAAAACGCCGGGCGTGATGTATGGTTCATAATGCTGCCAGTCAATTTGCTGCCTCTTGTTCCATTGCTCTCCAATGTTGGGAATACCGGTTGCTAGTGAAATGGATTCTGGTGTTAATGTGAAAGTGACACCAGCTAGAGTGGCTTGACCATCATGTAAATGCAACACAAATAAGCGGGCCAACTCATGGTGAAAGTGAATGCTAGCAACCTTCTCACAAAATTCATAGTGGGACTGGTGTTGGAAACAAGATATGGCAAGTAGGCATGCCAATAACTCAGCAAGAGTAGTTGGTTCTTCTCAAATATGCTTGCCACCTCTATGAGGCCTCCTGGGTGCATGTGCCTCTGTTGGTGAATCACTGTGGGTCTCCTCTTCATAGTCATATGAAGGATCATATGCCATCTCTGTTGGTGATTGAACTGTCTTGATGAAAAATAGGTGATTTTATGATGTGTCTTGACTTTTGCCACTAAGGGAAATAGTGATGTAAGGGACCAAGGAGAGGAAAAGCAGTGAGGGATTTAGGGACTATTGGTGAGGGGTTTAGTTAAGGGAATAGGGGTTAGGGAGTAGTTTGGGAATTTTTTGTATGGAACTAGGGTTTGAGAGTTTGAATTTGGGACTTTGGGAAAAGGGAATGGGGAGAGCGGATTTAATGAATATAGAGGTGTGTGAATTAGGGGAATAGGGAAATCAAGGGAAAAATGACATAAGGGAGTGATGAGATGAGGGGATACTTGGTAGCAAAATAGTCAATACAAAACCCTTAGGCAACAATTTTCTTTGGTAGGGTTTGATTTCTTTAAACATTCACCATGCAACAAGCACCATCAAACAACCATCAAATCTGGATGAAGAGCAATGAAAAAGGGTCAACCTACTTGGAAAAGTGACAATCCAAGTGTTTTGGGCGATTTTGGAGCGAGTTTGGCAGTTTTCGGGCTTCTTGGCTGTGTGTGCAGCACATCCAACCCAATGCGTCGTGCCCAGTGTATGCACCACACCTGTGCAATTTTGAACTGGAGTCTGAGGCCCAGTGCACCGCCGCGGTTATATGCACCGCGCCTCCTGCCCCGTGCGCTGCGCCCAGTGTCTTGGAGAGATTTTGACCAAATTTCCTCACTTGCTCACCACAACAACTTTACTTTGCTCAAGAGTGTAAATGAACTATGAAATTTGAAGAAATGACTTATAAACAAGGAGCTTTTTAATTTTTGGCTCATCAAACCCACTTTCATAATGTTGGGAATTTAACTTTATTTTGAAACTCTGTTTTTGGACTTTTTCACTTCTTTTTAGCTTTGTGATGAACTAAATGATCTATGCTTTCTTTGTTTTTCCGGTGATTGGAGCTACTAGGGCTAGGGAAAGTAACTAGGGTTGCAGGGGAAGTAATTTACATATGAAGGAAATAACATTACATGATTTTTGTACAATAAAAACAATAATACTCTGTTTTTCCTCAAAACCCTTTTTTGAGGAAAGACACATCTCTAAACACTTGATGATAAATTTATTGATGCTGGAACCTCATCATGTGCCTGGTAGTGATTATTGAACACCTTGAAATACTTTTGATGAAACCTTAGACCTAAATGACAATGAAACCCTAAAAATACTTTTGCAACCTTTGAGACAAAAAGAAGAATGCATATGCTTTTTGATGAACAAACATGAACCAGCAGATAAATGACATGAGGGAAACTGTAGGACAACCACTCCCATCAGATGATCCATGCACCTAATGGAATGCAGATGACTGGGCAGGACACCTAATATGAAATGCATCAAGAGGATTTGATCTCCGACGAAGGGATGAAGATACTGACACTAACACCATTGATAATACAATAATTTTTGAAGAATAAATTCATAAGGTTGTGTGCAACTTGTTCAATATGCCACAATCATTTTTTATTGTTTGAAACATACTGCTTAATCATGTTCAATCAATTTTCAATTTATGTCAATTATATTAGAATAAATAGTTTAGCCAAACAATGTAATCTTGGCTAAGATTAGACTAGGTAAGTTAGATGAAGAAATTAATCCAATAGTGTAATATGGATTAATACAATTATTAGATTACTTTTACATTTTGAATAGGTGTTTTAGTTCTTTAAAATTTGCAAAAATAAATAAGGGTTTGCACTCCTAAAGGCACCCTAATTGGTTTTAGTTAGGTTAGCTTAGGAGGAAAAATGAACATATTATAAAAAGTGCCAATGTGTGGTATTATTTGTCCAAAATATGCACTTTATTGTAAATTTATATGGTTGACGAGGAATTTTGTCACTAACGCTTAAATGGAGAACATCTCCCTGCTCTCTATCACATCATCGTATTCATTAGACGGCTCGCACACCCTTTCGCCCCCCGCCATGTCTCCCTTTATCGGTGAGGGGAAGGGGGGGGTTCGAAAAAGCGGTTTCCTTGTCAGGCCCCGCCGCTACGTGTCCCTCTCACACTATTTCTCACCCGCCCTCACTTTCCACTTACCCTTCATAGCCCCCTCCGAAAACCACTTATCCTTATGCCCATTCCTACTAGCAGTCCCGTGCCCTTCTCCACGAATTACCTGATGCCACGTCGACTGACCGTTACTACTGTCTTGTTGCTGTTTTCCCGTTGCGGAGCAATTACTCCATGTTTTGCTATTGAAAACCCCCCCATTTATTAGTTTAATAGCTAATATTCCATTAATAAATGGTGACCCTTGATAAAAATCCTCCAAAAAGAAATTTAGCACTTAGGCACTTCCTTTGAAACTTTTAAAGAATAAAAAAAAATATCAAGTCGAAACCCTTTGAAAACTAGCAATTCTCGCCTTTTCGCATTTCGCTGGACCAAGTGTGTTAAAAGCCTTATTAACAAACAAAACCCACGAATTGCGATCAAAAGGATCACCACACTTAATTTAGATATTATTGGGATTTATATTCAAAAGCTAAGATCTAAGGCATTTCACATAAAATAAAGCTCTTATTGCAATCGCATATCGATGCTCACAAAGGATGCAAACCCATAAAACATGTTGAAACATGCGAGACACGATATTGCGATAGGAAAAGTCAACCTTATTACATCATGTCAAAATAATCGAAAGTCTAAATCTTACAAACTGCACTAGCTTGCGAAGTGCGATAAAGACTGGACCCGATAGAAGCCAATGTCATAAATTGTAAGTAAGTCCACCACATAGTGAAAAACGCTTTATAAGGTAATCACTCCATTAGAAAAACTATGCTCTAAATGACAAACGATGTACCGCTTATCTCACATCCCGCAAAATCCTAATGAACTTCAAGAAACCACACAATCAAATGTGCGATAATGCGATTTTTGGTATTGCATCTCAATTGCAAAATCGACATCCTTGCAACTTAATCCCACCACTTTAAAAGTTTTCCTTCCAATTTTTGCGATGTGGTAGATTAATGAGTAATAAAGGCAGTGATAAGGAACCATTAGTGTCTATTTAATATAGGTTAATGGCATTTATGTTAAAAAGTGGCTCGACATGATACGATATCTTTCCATCTGCGTTTGATTAAAACTCCTTTGTTGTCACCATTTTAGGTTATCTATATCTTTCATTCAAATTGTCATTCTTGCTTGTGTTTATCTAATAGCTTCCGCTTTGCTCTGTTTAAGGAAAACTCTGCAGAGAAAATCATTAGAGACAATGGGAAAGAAAGGGAAGGGAACAACATCTGAGAAATCAGAAATGGTGCTGCTTTTCTTTGATACTACGTGCAGCAGAGACGAAGGAACTACGACATGGGAGGCCATATACAACTTGTTAGAAGAGAAGCAGCCTAGGCCACTCATAATAAAGGCCATGACAAATGCTCAGGAGTCATTTGATGCCTCCTATTTCGAAACGACATGTTATTTCCTACACCGCATAGCCACACGACCAAAAATAATTCCATACACAGACATGTTTAAATGGGTAATTGACGAGGTAGACATCACAGATCGAACATTCAAGAATCATAGGCAAGAGGCCATGGGGTCTTTCTCAGTAGGTAGCCTACGACTAATTTACCAGTTACTTGAGCCAAAAAAGTTCTACAACAAACAGTTCCTTGAGCAATTTGCGAAAGAAAATGAGGACCCGTCAAACGTCATGTAGACCTAGAAATCAAGCGAGGGAAAACTCAAACGGGATGAAACTGGTATGTACTCCACGACATCCATTTCTCCCCCGCATAGTTTTGCAGCAGCAATAATATGTAGGTTATTCGGTAGACCTGATAACAACAAGTTTTCCATGGATTGGCTCCCATTGATAGAGGTAGTAGTGAATGCAACAATAATGAACTAAGCTCAAATTTTATTAGATAATTTGGCAAAGGCCATTATAGAATATATGAGAAAAAGAAGTTCCTCTTTAAGGTTTTATCCCCTGTTTTTTATGAGTGATTTTGTTGTGGATGCAATCTGTTTTAGTTCTAAATTTACCAATGTGGGATGGAAGTGGACTGTACAAGATCCGCTTCCCATCCATATGTACCATAAGATTTTGTGGGAATCTCAATTTCACCCCCATTTTTATAAAATATAACAAGGAGTTATGCTACCCATCCATAAAGAATTATACAACAGAACCGCCCCTAGGTTTTCTAAAGAGGTCGAAGTAGATATCTTTCCAGTAGCCAGATGGTTTGGGGAAGAGACCTTTACCTATATCAGAGTATTTGGGATCATTTATTCACCACATGTTCTCTCATATTATGTCCCTGACAAATTAATGGCTAGAGAAATAACCTACCAAATAGTAGGGAAGGCGGATTAGGCAGAGGACTGAAAGAGCAGAAGAAGTCCATTTGGCCTACATTTCCATTACAATGTGGTGCATTTTCGCTGCACGATTTTGGATATGCATGCAAAGAAGAAGAGATCATTAAGTCTCTAAAACTAGCTACAGTTCCAGGAAGGCAATACGACCCAAATGGAATTGTTAAGGAATTTACTACTATGGTAAAAGTAAAGCAGTTCACCCAAGAAGAGGACAACTTTGATGACCTCTTCCTACAGGGAAAAACATTTTCACAAGTGTTGCATTTGGCATTGATAATTTTAACCTCGGAAGATGTTAAGGCTTTCCATGTGTATAGGAAAAAGAGATTATTGAAGGTCCCATTGGACCTATTGCATATTGAACCAATAAGGGAGCCAACTCCTAGCGTAAGCTTGGAGCGCATCTCCAAAGAAAACTCCGAAGAAGAAACCCAAGAGAGATCTACGCATGAGTTAGAGCACTCAGAGCAGCAGTCTTAAAATGGGGGGGAAACACAAATAAAGAGTCCAAAAAGGACATAGTTGGAGCTACAGAAGAGACAACCGAGAAAACATCAGCAAAGAAATAGGCAGAAGTTGCCTCTACATAAAATTAGTTAGGTAAAACCACAATTATTGACTTGGAACAGGAATGGGAGCAGTTCAACAAAAAGCTTCACACAGATTCAAACCCTGAGAAAATATCTCAGACACAAAGTCCTAAGCAAACCTAGCACAAGTCAAATCTAGAAACGACTGGGGAAGGAGCTACGAGTACTCAAGACGTTGATATCATTCCTGCTACTCCTACTTCATAAATTTTTTTGAGAATTGAGGAAATACCTCCACTAGATGTATTTTATAGTCCTACCCACAAAGCTGTAGTCAAGAGACAAAGGAAGAAAATAAGGTTGGATGATGTAGCTCTTACGACTTTGGAAAATGAACCAATGGACATTATATGGAAGGAATCACCCATGGACCCATCTAAAAATCTCACAAAACTGTCGCAATTCACAGGAGCCTATGTCACAACAACTATTGACAAAGCAAGAGAGGTCCAAATGCTACTCAAAGAAACGAAATAGATAGTTCTGCTGCTAGAACCACAATAAGCTCAAGAAAAGACTAATCAACAAGCTGAATGACAAGTAGCTCAGATCCAAAAGGAATTCGAACCGATGAGAATGCAACATCGAGCCAACCATGGAAAATGTTAGGGGCTAATATTCACAGGTGGGCTAGTTTTCCATGATTTTTCCAAAAAAGATTCACCAATTTCCATTTTTTCTAAAAACGATTCGTTGAAATTTTGCAATATAAAATTATTTTACCTTAAAAATCGCCAAAATTATATAGAGACTATATATAAAATCATAAAGTTGAATAATTTTGCAAATACATCAATAAACATTTTATAGTTTGCATATTAGGGCCTAATGAGATTTGCCAATGTTTTTAAACTTCAAGATAATTTTCCGTATTTAAAATTTTCCCTGAAGCCAGCTTAGCGGAAAGAGATGTGCAAATACAAGCTATGATAGATAAGTTTAAGGAAAATCCACAAATCGAAAAATTCATCAAGAAAGTACTCAAGCTTAATTTCCTATTATTGCAGTAGAATGAAGTACTTTGCCAGAAAATGTCACAAACAAGTCCTTATTGCGAGACCAGTAATAAGTTAACAAACCAGGTTATTAACATGAGGCTCGAGTATGATGAAATCCATAAAAGGATTTCTGACTTTATCACCAGGGAAGAATCAGAGGATGGGAGAAAGGCTGACCTACCGAAGCTAGAGGAATCTCATAAAGACATTTTATTTATGAATTGGGATTCTCGGCTGAAACAAGAAGAAAGGGAAACAATGATAGCAACAAAAAACATAATAGAAGCCATCAATGAAAATATTCATGGTGCCAATCTTTTCAAGGAATGTATACCAGGATTTCTTTCGAATGTCAAATAGTTAGAGTAGTAGTGGAGACAGGCAGCACAGGAAAAGGAGGAGGAAATTAGACATGTATATAGGTTGAATTGGGAAGCATACTGGTAGTTTCTAGTGAAACCACACAACTAATGGATGACTCTAATATGTTTAACAACATCTACACAAAATATGGTGCCAACACTAATAGATGCCTTATTTGCTGGGCAGTTAAAATCTGTGATCGGCCAACTGCCTTAGCTTAGGCCAATGACTAATATTTGAAATATTAGAGATAAAGTTCAAAGGAGTTATTCATTTATTTATTTTTCTTTTAGTTTTATTTTTTCATATTTTGAGGAAGGTCATTTGAACCTCCTCAACTATTTTTTGTAATAATATATTTTAAGACATATATTTTAGTGTTTAAAACCCTCACATGCATTTAGAGAAAGGTCCAAAAGTTTTATCAGAAACACTTTTCAAAACATTGCACTTCTATACTTTTGAGGAGGTATTGATGAAATGAATGGAATAGGATCTATTTTCTTTAAATATCTAGCAGGCTCTACTGAAATGCACTTTTGTACTCTTAGAATGTGTTAGATTGATTGAAATTGGGTCAATATTGCTGAAGCACATGAGCATGACTTATCATATATGGTACTTTTATCTTATGATCATGTTTTATTTATGTATCAAGCAATACTTATTCATTCAATTGTTTTATGTATGAAAGTCTGAATTATAGTTGTAGCATTATTGCACTTCTGTATGATGTTAGCTTTGATTCCATTGTGAATACATGAACAATTTTATATGCAATATATTTTTCTCAATCGTTTTGTATAACTATTTATCCAAAATGATTATTGTTAAATGATTTAATTTCTTATTGCAGTTGAATGATCTTTACTACCAATTGGTGTAAGACATCATTGTAGATCTCATATATTATTTTGATTCCTGAGTATACTTATAGTTAAATAGAGTTAAAATTAGGATATATGCATGTGTTTAGTAGTTAGATTAGATCACACTTAGCTCAATCACTTTCCAGTTACATCATATATCACCCCACCAACACTATCAAAATATTTTCTGGGAAACTGGTCCCATTATTCCCAGTCGAAGCCACTACACCAAATGGAAAAGGAGTTGCTAACTAAGGTCTGAACCAGGTGGTTTTCCCCCATGTTGTCACAATGATTTTCAAGGCTTCAAAATTTTGGTGCTAGAAGGAGGGCCTAACTATGAATGGTAAGAAAATCTAACTTCTCCAACTTCTCGGTCACATTCTAAATCCCCAAATCCTAGGCGAGAAGTTGTGAAGAAATCCTTAGAATCCACTACTGAGGTCCCAAAGAAGTTAGATCATTATTCTTATATAGAAACTCCCGAAGTGCAATATTTAATCCATAAATTGTAGGGGATTTCAATATCTCAAGAAGAATCTAAGTTATCTCAAGCTAGTGTTACTTCCGAGTTTCCTTCCTCTCAAAGGTTAACTAAGTCACATAGTGTTATGAAGAATTTGGTATCTACGGATAAATACTAATTCCCTAGATAAGTAGCCATATCTAGAACAATAGTTTAAAGAACTTTAACCTTTTTATATAAACAATAGATAAGACAAAGAGAATGAGAGGAACTACTTGTACTTTCGCTTTCCTCTTGTCTCTTTTGTATCGGTCACTTCGCTCCTTCTGATACTTAACACACTTGAGAAGTACCTGTAAACATCAATAGAAGACAAATAACCAATCAAAGAAAAAGATCTATTGATTACAAGTAAATGGAATGAGCTACATTCACACATATAAGCATCACATATCAAGATAAGCATATGGATAAAGGTATAAATACTTTATTGAATAATAGGAATTACAACCATGAAGCCTGATTCGAAGTCACTCCTCCAGCTTTGGTTCCATCCACATCACATCATAAGCATGACATTCCACCAGCATAACAACACTTACAATAGTCTCAATTCTCAAACTAACATTATCTCCTTACAATTCATCAAATTCCAGCCTCTTGATCACTTAGATGAGTGCTCAATTTATAGGAAGATGGAGGAGGTTTTGTCATAAATGAGGGTATTGAATGGCCTTCCAAACTTAGAGTTAGTTACAATGGAGGAAGGGATTAGAGGATAGGAGGTTAATGGATCCTTAGCCTATCCAATTTCGAGCTCATAGGAGGGTATACGAGGTGGGATCCTTCTAGAATGAGCTAGAACCAAGGAATATTCCTAGAATCCTATGAAAATTTGCTTAATCTCACCCAGCATAGGTCAAAGTGGGCATAAGTGCTTTGTAGAGCACCCTTGCATGGGCCTAAGTGCTCTGCAGAGCACCCTTACATAGGCCTACCTGTGCAGGTCCTTCAAGGAGTCATTTTAGGATGTCTTCAAGCCATGAAACTGTCAAGGAAGGAGGCATTCGAAGTTTTGACTTGTCTAGGGCATGTAGAAACTGAATTAGGGTTTGATGAGCCCTAATGGTACTGATATGAAAGATGGGAGTGATGTGCCTAAATGGATTTGTAACAACTGCCCCCTAAAGCATGAATTTGAAAATAATAATGTTGAGTGATATGCTTTACGATGTGATAAGGAGGTTCTGAAGTTGATGGTGACCTGTATCGATTACAATACATAATATCATGATATTTTGATTTTTTCTCATGAATCACTAAGGGAAGGCATACCCATGCTCAACATATAAACTTTCATTACAAGTACATAGACAATCGTCTATAGATATAGACCCACGATCGGATGACCATCAATGTAAAGCCATTGTACGGATGATTTGGTACTTTCCTAAAATTGCAGCCCAGATGGATGAAACTAGATCCAGGGTCTTCTATCTCGTTTAATCGTTCACTCAAGTACGAGTCTAACCATGTGAATATGTAATCTAAAGTCAAACAAGGAAAGACACCATCTGATTACCAACCAATGATGTAGAATTTCCTACAAATTTTCTACAAATCTACCTCTGATATCTATGTAGAAAATTTGACTGTAGATTAAACTAATTATGCAATGTTCTAATGCAAAATACTTAATCTACTTCTACAACCAAACTTGCGGAATCTTAATCGATTTTGAGCAAGATCAAACAGAACACATATAATAGAGAAGAAGATTCAATCACACATGAAACATAGAAGAATACTTTGGGGAAAGGCTCAACTAAAAACCTCGCTATTTGTATTATCATACAAGTGGAAATATCTCAAGATTACACAAAGCTTTAGCTCAGAAGCTATCCAGATCTAAGTACAATCCCTCACTGCTGCTCATAGACAGAATAGACAACACATATGCCTTCCTTTAGTCCTCCAAGCCTCCTATTTCCTTGCGTAGTTTCTCCTAGGTCCTCCAGCTGCAACCTGTGTGATTATCACCTCACACACAACATCGACCTCTGAAATAACTGTGCAATCCCGAAGGAGGTAATTCCTTCTGCATGGATGAGTTCCCTATATAGGAAAATTCCTCCAACTGATAGTACACTGTCCCTTCCTTTAATCTCAACTGGGTCTTTCTTTGAATTGACATGCATGCGTTATTTATGAGAGAATATTCAGTTATCTGGAGAAGACTAGTTGCATGCATGCATGCATTAACTAACCGAACTCACAATCAGTTCCACGAATTGTTGGAGCTAATATAACTGTATTTAACTCAGTTAACTGAGCTAACTAATTACAACTCAAATACAACTCATCCTTATCTCCTTAATTAAGGGATAACTTCCTCAATCAAAGGGATAACTGTTGCATGTCTTCACATAGACTTCATGTTTGGTTTTATCCAACTAATTAACTCAAGATGAATTAATTAATTATTTTTCAAACATCCTTTGAGATCAAATTCAAATTTTAATTCTCAATTTTGATTCAAGGACAATTCAAAATTGGAATATATCCCGAAATGCTATTTATAGCAATGCTATTTTTAGCATTTCTATTTTTTGCTATTTCCAATAGAGTTGGAGTATATTTTGAAATTCTATCTATAGAAATGCTATTTTTAGCATTTCTTGTTGCTAATTTCAACAAATGATGTAAGTTGTTAACAGACGTGAGAGAAATCACCGATAATGATAATGATCCTCAAGGTACTGTAGTACATTATGCAGGATGTGAATGGATGTTTTGATGTCGAACACCATACAAAGTCTTTCGGTCGAAGGTTAGTGATGTCAACCTGTTTCTGGAAGTGAGAAACCTGCCATTGGTGTATGCAAGCTTCAAGGTACTGGAAGGGTGTTTCTAAGTCAACTTCTCAGATAATGTGCTGATGTCGACAAGAAGCAACTCATCGCAGGAGGGCCTTGATGTATTCCACATCAACGACATGAAACAAGTGTAAGGATTTTGGAGACATAATTTGACTGACGACACAAGGTTCAGGAATGGCGGTCATGAAAATGAAGGTTTATGAGTATTGCAAAGGATGAATTTAACTAAGTGACTTCTCTTGAACATGTCGGCGACACTGAATGAATTGGCAACATTGACCCAAAACAAAGTAATGGATGGTATGATAGACCAAGGTATGTTGACCATCAAGCAGATAACCCAACCCATGTAGTCACAATGATGAAGTGAAAGTGTCATGTTCAAGAGCGACCTGCTGCCATAAAGTGGTTTACCCTTTTTCCCATTTTCCCCAGTCATTATTGATTAGTACCTCTTTATTTTTTATCAAGCTTGAGGAGGATAACATATTATTGTTGTATAATTCCACCCTTCAGGCGAATCCATCACTATGTGATGTTTTAACGAGCCTAGCGAAGGTGAAACTCGGTCTTGTCATGATGGACAAGTTTGTCGCTATTTGATGTTTTAATGAGTCTAACGACAATGATAACTCAATCCTTTTCATGTTTAGAGAGTTTGAAAAGGGACAAAAAGAAAACTAGACAAGTTCTTTTTTGTAGATTTGCCTCTCAAGTCCAAAGAAGTGTAAAACAATACAAGAGAGAACCTATTGACCATGTTCGGTCAACGTATTCCCTTTTCGTAAGTAATATATCTCAGTTTGGAAAAGGGTTTAACTTACACTGAGTAGATGCCATTTCCAATCCATTAATGAGCTGAAAAGGATAAGTGCTTAACAATCTTTTCATATTTTGAGAGTCTGAAAAGAGTTTAAAGAGGACTCCGCTTTGAGGAACGATTGGTGTCTAGGATAGCAACTAGTTCTGATGATGTTGGGACTTCTCAAAACATGTTGATTTATGTGAATAGGTTGGCTAACAAGACCACTCATTGCAACTGTTCCTCAAAAAGGGTAAAACAACCAAGTGAAAGCGTATGATTGACCAAGCAGATATTGACGATAGAAGGAGAAAAACCAAGGCTCATCTGACGAAAGAGGCTGATCGAATGGAAATCATGAGGGTTAAAATGGAGATGGGTTCATTTTTGTACAAGCTTGAACCATAGGGAACTATGCTTGGATTCAGTTTCATGTTTACAAAAGCTTGAAATGAAAAACTATGCTTGAGATTGGTTTACATGCCCCCAGCATGGTGACTCGATTCTAGGTGCATGCACCCCAAGATTCATTACATTCACCCAAGTAGAATACTTGTGGCTATTAGGTGGATGGAATGAAGGTTCATTTACGAGATCAAGTGAAGGACTAGACTGGGATTTTATGAGATCTAATCAAAGACTCATATTGGAACTTTTCTCCAGGGGACCTTGTTTCATTTTTTAATGAGATTGACACAAGACAAGGAACTCTGCTCAGATTCCTTGTTTCATTTTTTAACGAGATTGACACATGACAAGGAACTATGCTTTGGGACCTGTTTCATTTTTTAATGAGGTTGACATAGTAAAATAACTATCCTCATATTCCTTGTTTCATTTTTTAACGAGCTTGACACAAGACAAGAAATATCCTTAGTTTCCTTGTTTCATTTTTTAATGAGCTTGACACAAGAAAAGGAACTATGCTCATATTCCTTGTTTCATTTTTTAACGAGGTTGACACAAGACAAGGAACTATCCCCATAGACCCTTGTTTCATTTTTTAACGAGCTTGACACGAGACAAGGAACTATGCTAAGGGACTTGCTTCATTTTTTAATGAGGTTGACACAATACCAGGAACTATCGTCATATCCTTTGTTTCATTTTTTAACGAGGTTGACACAAGACCAAGAACTATCCTCATACCCTTTGTTTCATTTTTTAACGATCTTGACACAAGACAAGGGACTATGCTCATATTCCTTGTTTCATTTTTTACCGGGGTTAACATAAGACAAGGAAATATCCTCATATTCCTCAATCACAACTCATAAGAGGTCATGACTTCCAAGAGGTTCTCATTAGATGGGAGAACAATGCTCTGGAAGGGATCCATAGCAATGAATCCATTGGAGAGATCTGGTTCCAATGCCCCCAATACATAATGTACAACATCACTGAATTGATCGTTAGTTGATGTAGGCATGGAACAGGTTGCCACATAATTAACTTGTGGTGGAGATGATACCATTGGTACAAAAGGACCATTTAGGGAAGATGGTTGAATGGAATCCATATTTGGATTGGGAAATTAAAGCTGGTAAACAGTGACAATTCTACCTTCATGTGGAAAACACATCACTTGAAAGAGTGTTGAAACAATAGCTCCCATGTCATAAATATAGTCGCGCCCAAGAAGTAAACTATAATCTAAAGGGCCTGGGACTACCATCACTTTGAGATAAACAATTTTTCCTCCCAAAGTAATAGGAAATTGAGGAAGGATCCCTAATGGTTGATTGGTTCCTCTGTTAAAAGCCAACAGATTCTAGGTAACAGGCACAAGTGGCAGTGAACTGAGCGCTTGCCAAGCAGTGGAGGAAAGGATACTCACAGATGCACCTTCATCTAAAATAATGACAGGTACAATCATCTTACAAACCTGTACTATGATCTAGAAAGGCACATAAGAAGGAAGATGATATCCTGACAGTCGATTCCAATCAAAGGAAGTGACCAGACTACTTGGAGGGGGTATTGTAAGAACAAGCGTATTACCCCCTTGAGTTACGAGAGCGGGAGGATTTTCCTCTTATCTTGATGGAACAAGAGGATTGCCCCCAAGCTCATTGGAATATGAAGAAATGAAAAGAACCTGAGTGGTATCATACTCACTCTCTATGGGAAAGGTACGATTAATTGAAGGTGAAATTGGGTCAACTGTTTCCTCGACCTGTGATGGGTTAGGTATAGAATCATGGGATTCACATTCAGAGAGAGTGGGTTTAACTAACGGTTGATTTGGGTTAGTCACTTTATCAATTAGTGAAGGATTAAGGGAGAGTCTCCTGTAACCAGATGGAAGTCACTACGGAGAAGCAGGACAATTATCCAACAATTTTTGGGCTTCATCCAGATAGGGAAAAAGGTGAATGGGGTGATTCCCTTCACATAACCTACATGGAAACTTAACTTTACCTTTATTTCCATGAACTTTACTACCACTAGTCGATGGTGTGTCACTAGCATGATCTCGAGAAGTTGATGAAATAGGATGATGTGAATGAGAAGACCATTCTTCTAATATGTGAGGAATACTAGAACAATTTCAAAGAAGATGGTTTCCTTCACAAAGTTTGCATGGATATCAAACTTTGTGAGGCTTATCGGACAGTTTCTCATCAGAAGTCTCATTCGAAGCAATGGTTGCTTGGTTGCCCCCTTGCTGAATTTGCTTCTTCTTCTTCTTCTTCTTCCCTTTCTTCTTCTTCTTATCCACTTGGTTACTGGTGTCAATATTTTCACCAGGTGAAGAGGAAGAAGGGGTGGAAGAAACAATCGATGAAGAAGGCAAAGGATCAACTTTAGGATCAAATGGAGGTTGATTTTTTCCAGTTGGAGGGGTACTTGATTGCTGAGAAATCACAAAATTTTGAACCAATGAGGTTGAAAACAACCATGCTAGCAAGTCAATGGTAAGTCGCGGAAGGGACAATGTAGCCATATAAGGAGCACCAATATTTCCACAAGGAGGAAAAGGACTAGGATTCCCATCAAAAGGAATTTCTTGATCGGTGAACTCTAGATTTGTCACCATATGTCTCAACCTAAGATCAACTAAGGAGCGAGTGTGGAGGATGTGATCTGCGGTAAATTAATTTTATTTTAATAAAAATAACAAAACAAAACAAAAGAGGGATGATCTAGGCAAAAGGATTACCAAGCAACTGTGAACTGCATAATACCTCTTGGTGAACCAAGAAGTACGGGTGGGCAATCTCCCCGAATGTTGTGTTCAGTGTATCACAGTATACAAGGTAGCTGACTCGGTTACCTAAGGATGGATAGCAACCTAGTGTTGTCCTCCCATATATACCCAAAAGTACGTGGAGGTTGAATCCGTATTAGCGTTGTCTAATGCAAAATTGCACAGTGAGAACATTCCCATATGCTCACATACGTGGAATGAGGTATCACACTCGGGATGTATCACAGACAAGTTAGTGACAACTGCTATGTTTTACGAAGCCGGAACACGTCTCTAGCCTAGAACCTCTAAATGTTATGCGTTAAGTTACAATGCTCCATTAGGTTAATTCAGATGGATTTTAAGTTGATCTTCTTTAGAATTTGCCTTTCAAGGTTCACCGTGTGATGTATGTTTGCAATTCCTAGAGTGCAACTATTATGATAAAAATTATTTTCATTCAATTTGACAATGAAAACCTTAGCTAATAGGGATAGAGCAATTAGATTCTTTTAATCAAAGAACCAAGAACACATCTAATGCAATTTCCCTAAACTATTCCTATCAGCACACACAAACTTTTTCAATGCACAATGAAAGATTTTATTTTTGATTCCCTTAATGTTAAAATGAACAAAAGGAAACTAATGCACATACAATCAATCAATCTTTTTACAAGAACGAAGACTTTACGATAGTTCTGTTTCGAGGGAAAATAAGACTTTTACGACACTTTCTTTCGAACAGAGATTAATCGAGTATAATCTATACTTGACAATGAATCAATGATGACAAAGAAATCATTTAAGAAACATTAATCAATGAAGTCAAAGTAGGGCTAGCGAAGGAGATACAATCTTGATTTCAGAGACATGAAACTCAGTGATCATTCAACAAGTAATCAAACAATTTTTTTTTAGTGAAAAACCATATCCAAAGGTGGAAAACTAACACAAGGAGGATTACTGCAACCTTGAATGGGAGACAATGCACTTCAGAGCACTGTCCCTAAGCCAAGGGTGCTTTCCAGTGCACCGTGTCCCTCACAAGCCTGCGCTGGTGACAATAAGCCATTTCAAGAGGTAACTAAACATAAATATTGACCAAAATTCACTTCAACAAGGTTGAAATACAATCAATGAAAGGAAGTAAGGTCTACTATAGTGTCCTAGGATGTGGATAAGCTACTTGGAACAATGATCTTTCCCCAATGGAGTCACTAATTTGTTATAAAGAACTTGGTATCTACGGATAAATATTAATTCCCTAGATAAGTAGCCATATCTAGAACATCAATTTAAAGCACTTTAACCTTTTTCTATAAACAATAGATAAGAAAAAGAGAATGAGAGGACCTACTTGTACTTTCTCTTTCCTCTTGTCTCCTTTGTATCGGTCTTGTTGGTCGTTCCCATACTTAACATGCTTGAGAAGTACATGTAAAAATCAACAGAAGACAAAGAACCAATCAAAGAAAAAGATCTATTGATTAAAAGTAAATGGAATCAGATACACTCACACATATAAGCATCACATATCAAGATAAGAATATGGAAAAAGGTGTAAATACTTTATTGAATAGCAGGACGAATTACAAGCATGGAGCCTAATTCGAAGTCACTCCTCTAGCTTTGGTTCCATCCATATCAGATCATAAGCATGACATTTTGGTAGCATAACAACACTTACAATAGTCTCAATTATCAAAGTAACATTATCTCCTTGCAATTCGTCAAAGTCCAGCCCCTTGATCACTTAGATAAGTGCTCAATTTATACGAATATGGAGGGGGTGTTGTCATAAATGAGGGTATTGAATGGCCTTCCAAACTTAGAGTTAGTTTCCATGGAGGAAGGAATGAGAGGATAGGAGGTTAATGGATCCTTAACCTATCTAGTTTCGAGCTCATAGGAGGGGATAATAAGTGGGATCCTTCTAGAATGATCTAGAACTAAGGAATATTCCCAGAACCCTATGAAATTTTTTCTCAATCTTGCCCATCGCTGGTCAAAGTTGGCCTAAGTGCTTTGTAGAGCACCCTTCCATGGGCCTAAGTGCTATGTAGAGCACTCTTACATGGGCCTACCTGCACTTGTCCTTCAAGGAGTCATTTCAGGATATCTTCAAGCCATGAAACTATCAAGGAAGGAGGCATTCAAAGTGTTGAATTGTCTAGGGCATGTAACAACTGAATTAGGGTTTGATGAGCCCTAATGGTACTGATATGAATGATGGAAGTGATGTGCCCAAATGGATCTGTAACATAGAGCGAGAAATTCGGGGTCCCCCCATTTGAATTCCCTCTACCAAACCGAAGGAAAACTAAGAAAACATAGTTTGAAAGCTCATAGTGAGGTTCTCTCATCATCACTTGAAAAACCTTCATTCATTCCATCCACTTCATCACAAAATCAATCATCCACCTCACAACTCCAAATCGTGGTTTACACTGGTACTGGAGCATAAACCTCCTCTATCCAATCACCTTCAATTATTGGAACATCTTCCTCTACACAGATACCCATTATGGCTCAAATACCATGGACAAATCCAGGAGATGTTTGAATGACAGGACCATTACATCCATTACCTATGCATCTAATGAAATGGTTGCCAAAATTTAACCCTGATGATGGTCTACCTGCTGAAGAGCACATTTTTTTTTTTTTATGTTGTCCATAAATATGAATGCAGTGGTAGAAAAAGATGCAGTTGTAATATTATTCCCTTATGCTTTACAAGGATCAGTAGGATCATGGTACTTTTCATTACCATCTGGTTCATTAATAGTTGGGATTCCTTTCAGGAACAATTCCTAACCAAGTTCGGAGATGATCGATCCACGACTACTCTTATCAATGACCTCTCCAACTTGAAAGTTGAACCTAGAGAACCAATTAAAGACTTCAATTCACGTTTTAATAAGTTATTGAATAAAATCCAAACAGAACCCAAGCCCAGCAATGAAGTCCAAAATGAATAGTACATTTATATTTTTCCCTCAAACAAAACATTTTTTTTTCGATAGGGCTGCCAAACCAACTTTGGCAGAAAATATGAAAGAAGCCATAGCTGTAGAAAAATACATTTTATCTCTAGAAAAAAAGAATACATTGGAAGAACGAAAATCCAAGAAGGTAACTTTTAGGGATGAATCCAAGAAAAAAGCACCTAAAGAGCCATTTGATCTTGAAGGATTGCAAAAGGTCCTAAAAACCATGTCCAATGAAATGGTTGACATCAAAAAACAGGTAGCTACGACTTCCTTAATGAAAGATTATAGACCTTACAAAAGAAACCCTTCCTTTGATCCTAAGCCTCCAAGTACCATATAAAACACTGAATCAAATGTAGATGAAGAGGAAATATCAATAGCTGAAGAACAAAACGATGATGAAGAAGTAGTTGAATTACAAGGAATGTGGGATTTTATCCTTCTTAATGAATAACCACAAGAAGCATTACCTGTCGTGCCCAGGAGTAGAAGCACTATTGATTTTCCACAAACAAATCCAAAATAGAAAGCATCAACTCCAGCTCCTAAAGATAAAGTAATAGGTAAGAAATATTCCCCCAAATCTACTCAAACCACTCCTCCTCAATCAAATTCTTCACCTTCAGCTAAAACCCTATTAATCTTTGATGAAATGGAATACAACATCGTAGAATATATGGAAAAGACCCACGCGAATATTACATTCCATGATCTTAGCAAGTTAAAAGGTCGACAAAAGATATTTCTAAAAGAACTAAAAGTAATCCCTACTTCTCCTCTTCCTGCTGCTGTAATATCACAGGCTGCTCAAGAAATGGGAAGGCCTCCTAATACCTCATTAGATAAAATCATTTCAACTAATATCGCTCTAATAGGAGGAAGATCCAAATCCCATACACCTCCATTTCTTTCGACTTTTGAAGTTTTCAATAAAAATCTACACAATTGTTTAGTTGATTCTGGAGCTTCATCCAACATTCTACCAAGAACAATTTGTGCGAAATTGAATGTGGAGCCCCAAAAATCTGCTATTCTCATTGTGCAGTTAGATTGATCTCAAGTCAAAGTTATAGGGGAACTTAATCAAGTCACTATTTGACTCTCATCAAACTCGAAAGTGTGTCAAGTTATTGACATCCTTGTGGCTGATATCCTGGAATTCTACGGTTTAATCCTTAGCAAAGACTAGTAAGAAAAGCTTCATGGCTATTTCGCGACCGATTGGTCCCATTGTGGCTTCCCTATAACGGTAAGCCAAATAAAATAAGAGCTTACCGAGAGAAACAACAAAAGTATATCGTCACAGAATTGGAGGGAGAAAATGAACCAATCACATACAACAACAATATCATTGGAAATTACTCAGTTGAATCATTTTTAGGAAATTTTAATGCAAATACTTCACCATTCTTGGAAAATTTTGTTATATCACAAGTTGAAAATCACTCTCAAATAGATGCTTCTAAATGTATAAATTTTGTAGATAAACCTGTAGTTAAGTCTTTATTTTGGAAATTATATTTTGATGGATCTAGATCTAACGATGGAGTTGGAGCAGGATGCATATTAGTTAGCCCAGAAGGGGAAAAACTATGTTAGCATGCAAACTTGAATTTGAATGCCTAAATAACACTGCCGAATATGAAGCATTAGTTCAAGGGCTGTATAAAGCTATCAACCTTAATATCAAATATCTTCAAGTGTTTGGAGATTCAGAAATTGTAATTAAGTAGGTAAGGAATATTATACATTGCCTCTTTGGACACTTGAAACATTATCAATCATTAGTCCAGGACCTCGCCTCTCATTTTACAACATTTATCATTTCCCCTATCCCAAGAATCCAAAATGCAAGTGCCGATATTTTGGCTAATGTTGCATCCAAGCTCATTCCACAAGGAGATTATAGCCTCGATTGCTTTTCTATTGAATTATTTTTTAGGCCTTCTATTCCTGAAAATATCACCAATTGGCGAGTCTTTAATAATGATCCAGATATCATAGATTTTCTAACATCTGAAGGCTCTTACGACGACCAGAAAATTGATGAAGATCAACATGACAGCCAGCATAAGCAAGAAATGACTGCAAATTCCATGCATAAATATGTGGTTGATCTGGAAGACTTATATGATCTTAAGGACAGGTTCAAGAAACCACTAACTTAAAGCTTCAAAATTCAACTTTGAGATTTGAATTAGTTATTCTTGGAACCGACCTTAAACCTAAAAATATCAATCTAGGACTCAGTCTTACGCTAGATGAAAGGTCAACCTTCGTTCAACTATTAAATAAATACAAAAATGTTTTTGCTTTGAATTATGAAGATCTCAAGACATATGATACTTCCATCATTCAACATACCATTCCCATGATATATGATGAAAAGATTATGCAACAAAAGTTGAGAAAGATTCATCTGAATTTAAAAAAGCAAATCAAATCTAAATTGAATAAGCTTCTAAAAGCCAAAATAAATTTTCTTGTAAGGCATTCAAGGTGGGTTTCTAAGAATGGTGATATTCGAATATGTATAGAATTTCCAAATCTCAACAAAGCTTGTTAGAAGGAAAAATTTCCATTGCCCCCTATGGAACATATATGACAATCAATTGCAGGCTCAAAATTGATGTCTTTTCTCGATGGATTTTCAGGTTATAATCAGATTTAGTACATCCAGATGACCGACTAAAGACTACATTTTGAACCAAATTGGGCACCTATGCCTATCAAAAGATGCCATTTGGACTAATCAATGCAGGTGAAACATTTCAGAGAGCCATGGACATAGCTTTCAAAGGTTTGGTGAAAAAATCAGTCGTAATTTATTTAGATGACATAACTGTCTATTTAAAAAAGCGCAGTAATCATTTAAAGGATTTAAAAAAAATATTTGAGTGTTGTCAAAGGTATGGAATTTCTCTCAATCCTAAGAAATATTTCTTTGCTTTGAGTGAAGGAAATATCCTTGGATTTATCGTATGCAAAGAAGGAATTCTTATTGATCCTGATAGGATAAGAGAAATTTCTGAGATCCCTTTACCTTATAACAAAAAATCTATGCAATCTTTCCTATGTCAGATAAATTTTGTCAAAATATTTGTCCCTGACTTTTCATGAATTGTTTTACCTCTCCAATCTATGATTAAAAAAAATTATGTTTTTAAATGGGGACATACTGAGCATGAAGCTTTTAATTTTATTAATCGAGCAACCATAAATGCTCCCTCTTTAGCAATCTCAAATTTTTCTAATAATTTCATTTTATATACCCTTGCTTCCAAGATATCATATGCAGCTATACTGACACATGTAAATGATGAAAAAGCAAGAGCAACGATTTCTTTCATTAGCTCCAATTTGTAGGGGGTTGAAATAAATCATTTAGATGTTGAAAAACAAGCTTTTGTTGTTTTCAAATTAATAAATCATTTCAGACCCTTTCTCCTCAAAACTCACATCAAGATAGTAGTCCCATTCTCGGCGGTGAGAAATATATTAATGCAAAGAGATGTAGGTGAGAAAAGAGAAAATTGGATAACAACACTGCAAGAACATGACATTGAAATCATACCAGCTAAAATTGTTAAAGGTCAAGGTTTTTGCAGAATGTTAGTAGGAGCATCCAACTTACCAGCACTACAAGATTCAGGTGATGATATACAAGTATATGAGGTAAGCCTCAATGGCACTGAATCCAAATATGTTGATATTATCTTTTATTTGCAAAATGGATATGCACCTACGCAACTAAGTTACAAAAGAAAAAGGGCTTTGAGGATAAAAGCTAAGCAATATGAAATCATCAATGATGTGTTGTTTAGGAAAAATTATGATTATGTTTTTCTTAGATGTCTTGAAAAATCTGAGGCATAAAAGGTTTTGCAGGAACTCCATGATAGACCAGCTGGTGGACAATTTGGAGGAAACACAACAACACATAAAATCCTGCATGCTGTCTATAATTGGCCAACCTTATTCAAAAATGCACATGAAGATGTAAGGAAATGTAAAATTTGTCAAACAACTGCTGGAAGATAGAGGAAACCCGCATTGCCATTGCTGCAATCAACATTGAACAACCATTTGAATAATGGGGACTGGACGTAATAGGTGAGATCATTCCTCACTCTTCAAAGCAACATAGATATATCCTTACAACAACTGATTACTTCACAAAATGGGTGGAAGAAATTCCACTTAAGATAGCCAATTCTGAAAACATCATTGAATTTATTGACCAGTTTATTATTACCAGATTTGGTCTACCAACTGCCCTCATGTTTGACAATGCATCTTATTTCATAGGCAATGCTATGACAGAGTTTGCTCTTAAAAGAGGTTTTAAGCTTAAATATTCTACTAACTATTATCCTTAGAGAGATGACTTGGCCAAATCAACAAACAAAAATCTCATAAGAATCATCAAATGAACTGTTGACCAAAGTCAGAAAAACTGGCACAAATTTTAACATTTTTTCTATGGGTAGATCGAATAACACAGAAGGCCTCAATAGGAACTTCTCCATTTAATTTGGCCTATGGGAAAGAGACTGTACTCCCTACAAATGCAGCTATTCCCTCTCTAGCCTTGGTTCAATTTATTGAAGAAAATACTTACTCTTCTATGCAATTAAGACAATCACAAATTCTCAAGCTCGAAGAAGAAAGGGAAAAAGCCAAAATTACACATGCACATCATCAACAGTTAGTCAAATCATCATTTGATGTGAATTCTGTAAGTTTAAAATCCATTCAGCTAGGAGACTTTGTATTAAAGTGGGATAAAGCACACGAAGAAAAATGTAAGCACACCAAATTCCAAAGAATGTGGATTGGTCCATTTCAGTTTGTGGAAAAATCGGCCCATCCACCTTTTTACTGCAGGATTTATCAGGAAAGAGAAATTCTCTACCTGTTAATGGGAAGATTTTGAAAAAATATTTTTCATAGAAGATAACCTCTTCTATCCCTTGTATACTATTGCTTTTACTTTTTAGGATAAAAGTTAAATAACATTTACTTTTGGCGTTTACAATAATAATCTCTTTTATATTTTGGCTTTTCGCTTGTATAAGTAGGGATTGTTAAGAAAATGATTTTCACATTTGAAACATAAGCTAAGTTATATTACTCTAAAATCTTCTTGTTCTCTACCAAAATTACTTTTCCTTTGCTAAACCTTAACTTTGTAAAGAAGCCTTTGTTCTACCATCAGTTAAGAAAAGTATCTATGACAAAGCAAAGACTCTCTATAGAAAAGCATCCTTAACTCTATAATTGTCATCTAGAAACTCTTAAGGAATCAATGATTCTCCCCATTTGGTAAGGTTTTCTCTTTTTTAGAGTGTAATTCTAAAATATTCTTAAACTTAAAGGAAAAGAGGTCTCATCAAGAGCTGACTTACCATGATCATAGGGAAGTAACAAACTGACATTACCAATACAACACAACAAAATTTGATTGATGGCTTAAGATTATGTTAATCAAAAGAGAAGGGGTCTCATCACGAGTCAACTTGTTCAGTTAAGTTACAACCAGTGAATGGCATTGTCAATTTTGGCCACCAAACCAAGACAATGACCTTTAAGAAGAAAAAATAAAATTTTTAAGAAAAAGGAGTTGTCTAGAAAAGAAAGAAAAAGGGAGTAAGTATATGAATATGAATTTATCTCTACAAATTTCACTCTTATCTAGATGGGATACTGAATCATTGTTGGTTAAAAGCCCTGTTGAGGCTATGGATGCTTGCTGGCAGCAGAGGTTCTACCTATGAAAACTGAGTACATCTAAAATCTAATTTGCAAGAGACCCCTGCTTTTATCTTTAAAACCAAGTAATGACTGATGTAGACAAAGAAATTTTCATAATGAAGAGGATAATCAAATGGATGATAATTAGGTGGATTTTTTTTTTATTATTCAAAGAAATGTTACTTATCTTATATTTCATGTATTTTTATTTTCTGAACTACCTTTATTTTGGAAGTATTTTTATAAAAAACTAAAAACTATTAGAGATAACTGGTTCTTCCAATGAATCACCAATTGTTGTGATATTCAACAACCCCCCCATTTATTAGTTAAATAGCTAATATTTCACTAATAAATGGGGACCCTTGATAAAAACCCTCCAAAAATAAATTTAGCACTTAGCCACTTCCTTTGAAACTTTTAAAGAATAAAATAAAATATCAAGTCGAAACTCTTTGAAAACTAGCAATTCTCTCCTTTTGCATACCGCTGGACCAAGTGTGTTAAAAGCCTTATTTACGAACAAAACTTGCAAATTGCGATCAAAAGGATCACAACACTTAACTTAGATATCATTGGGCTTTATATTCAAAAGCTAATATCTAAGGCAGTTCACATAAATAAAACTCTTATCGCAATCACATATTGACGCTCACAAAGGACGCAAACCCACAAAGCATGTTGAAACATGCGAAAGGAAATATTGCGATAGAACAAGTCAACCTTATCGCATCGCATAAAAATACTCAAAAGTCTAAATCTTACAAACTGCGGTAGCTTGCGAAGTGTGATAAAGCCCGAACTCGATAAAAGCCAATGTCATAAATTGTAAGTAAGTCCACTACATAGTGAAAAGTGCTTTACTAGGTAATTACTCCATTAGAAAAACTACGCTCTATATGACAAAGGATTTACTGCTTATCTCGCATACCACAAAATCCTAATGAACTTCAAGAAAGCGCACAATCAAATGTGCGATAATGCGATTTGTGATATTGCATCACAATCACAAAATCTACATTTTGGCAACTTAAGTCTGCCACCTTAAAAGTTTTCCTTTCCATTTTTGTGATGCGGTACATTAATGAGTAATAAAGGCAGTGATAAGGAACCATTAGTGGCTATTTAATATAGGTTAATGGAATTTATGTTAAAAAGCGGCTCAACATGATATGATATCTTTTCATTTGCGTTTGATTACAAATCATTTCTTGTCACCTTTTCAGGTTATCTATATCATTCATTCTCATTGTCATTCTTGCTTGTGTTTATCTGATAGCTTCCACTTCAGGAAAAATCCGCAGAGAACATCGTTAGAAACAATGGGAAGGAACAACCCAGGGCACTGGTAAAAAAGGCCACGATAGATGCTTAGGAGTCATCTGATGCCTCCTATTTTGAAACAACATGTTATTTCTTGCATCGCATAGCTGCGCGACCAAAAATAATCCCATACACAGACATGGTCAAATGGGTAATTGATGAGGTAGACATCACAGACCGAACATTCAAAAATCATAGGCAAGAGGTCATGGGGTCTTTCTCAACAGACAACCTACGACTAATGTACCAGTTAACTGAGCCACAAAAGTTCTACAACAAACAGTTCCTTGAGAATTTTTCTAAAGAAAATGAGGACCCGTCAGACGTGAAGCAAACTTGGAAATCAAGCAAGTGCAAGCTCAAATGGGATAAAACTGGTATGTACTCGATGACATCCATTTCTCCCCCCCATAGTTTTGCAGCAACAATGATATGTAGGTTATTTGGTAGACCCGATAGCACAAATTTTTCCATGGATTGGCTTCCATTGATAGATCAGCAACGAATGCAAAAATAATGAACTAGGCTCAAATTTTATCAGATAATTTGGCAAATGACATTATAGAATATAGGAGAAAAAGAAGTTCCTCTTTAAGGGGTTATACCCCGTTTTTCAAGAGTGCTTTTGTTATGGATGCAATCTGTTTTAGTTATAAATTTCCCAATATGGGATGGAAGTGGACTGTACAAGACTCACTTCCCATCCATATGCACCATAAGATTTTGTGGGAATCTCAATTTCACCCACATTTTTATAAAATATGTCAAGGAGTTATACTACCCATCGATAAAGAAGTGTACAATAGAACCACCCCTGGGTTTTCTGAAGAGTCTGAAGTAGATATCTTTCCAGTAGCCAGATGGTTTGGGGAAGAGACCTTTACCTATATCAGAGTATTTTGGAGCATTTCTTCACCACATGTTCTCCCATATTATGTCCCCGACAAATTAATGGCTAGAGAAATAGCCTACCAAACAATAGGGGAAGGTAGATTAGGCAGAGGACTGAAAGAGAAGAAGGTCATTTGGCCTACATTTTCATCACAATGTGGTACATTTGCGCTACATGATTTTGGGCATGCATGTAAAGAAGCATAGATCCTTAAGTCTCTAAAACTAGCTACAGTGCCGGGAAGGCAATACGGCCCAAATGGCACTGGTAAGGAATTTAATACTACGGTAAAATTAAAGCAGTTCACCCAAGAAGAGGACAACTTTGATGACCTCTTCCTACAGGGAAAAACAGTTTCACAAGTGTTGCATTTGGCATCGATAATTTTAACCTCGGAAGATGTTAAGGCTTTCCATGTGTATAGGAAAAAGAGATTATTGAAGGTCCCATTGGACCTATTGCATATTGAACCAATAAGGGAGCCAACTCCTAGCGTAAGCTTGGAGGGCAGCTCCAAAGAAAACTCTAAAGAAGAAACCCATGAGAAATCTACGCATGAGTCAGAGCATTCAGAGAAAAATTCTCAAAATGGGGAAGGAAACACAAATAAAGAGTCCAAAAAGGACACCGCTGGAACTACAGAAGAGACGACTGAAAAAACCTCAGCAAAGAAACAAGTAGAAGTTTCCTCTACATCAACTCAGTGAGGGAAAACCCAACTTATTGACTTGGAATAGGAATGGGAGTAGTTCAACAAAAATCTTTACACAGATTCAAACCTTGAGCAAACATCTGAGATACAGACTCCTACGCAATCCCAACACAAGTCAAATCTAGAAACGACAGGGGAAGGAGTTACGGGCACTCAGGACGTTGAGATCATTCCTTCTACTCCTACTTTAGAAATTGTTTTGAGAATTGAGGAAATAGCTCCACTAGATGTATTTTATAGTCCTACCCACAAAGCTGTAGTCAAAAGACAAAGGAAGAAAAGAAAGCTGGATGTTGTAGCTGTTACGACTCCGGAAAATGAACCAATGGACATCGTATGGAAGGACTCACCCATGGACCCATCTGAAAATCTCACAAAACTATTGCAAGTCATAGGAGCCTATGCCACAACAACTATTGACAAAGCAATAGAGGTCCAAATGCTGCTCAAAGAAAAGGAATAGAGAATTTTGCTGCTAGAACAACAATTAGCTCAAGAAAAGTCTAATCAGCAAGCAAAATTACAAGTAGCCCAACTCCAAAAGGAATTCAAACATATGAGAATACAACATCAAGCTAGCTTAGCGGAAAGAGATGCGCAGATACAAGCTATGATAGGTAAATTTAAGGACAATCCACAAATAAACGAATTCATCAAGGAATCACTCAACCTTAATTCCCTATTATTGCAGCAAAAGAAAGTACTTTGCCATAAAATCTCACAGATAAGTCCTTATTGTGAGACTAGTGATAAGTTAACAAACCAAGTTATTGATATGATGCTCAAGTACGACGAAATCCATAAAATAACTTCTAACTTTATCACCTAGAAAGAATCAGAGGATGGGAGAAAGGCTAACCTACTGAAGTTGGAGGAATCTCATAAATACATTCTGTTCACGGATTGGGATTCTCGGCTAAAACAAGCGGAAAGGGAAACAACGATAACAACGACAACAACAAACAACATAATAGAAGCGATCAATGAAAATATTCATGGCACCAATCTTGTTAAGGAATGTATACTAGGATTTTTTCCGAATGTCAAACAATTAGAGCAGCAGCGGAGACAGGCATCACAGGAAAAGGAGGAGGCAATCAAACAGAAACAGGCTGAATTGGGAAGCATACTTGCAGTTTTTAGTGAAATAACACAACCAATGGATGACTCTAATATGTTTAACAACATATACACAAAATATGGTACCAACACTATCATATGCCTTATTTGCTGGGCAGTTAAAATCTACAATCGGCCAACTGCCTTAGCTTAAGCCAATGACTGATATTTGCGATATTAGAGATCAAGTTCAAAGGCGTTAGTCATTTATTTATTGTTCTTTTAGTTTTTTTTTTGCATATTCCGAGGAAGGTCATTTGAACCTCCTTAGCTATTTTTTGTAATAATATATTTTAAGACATATAGTTTAGTATTTAAACCCCTCTCATGCATTTAGAGAAAGGTCTAGAAGTTTTATCAGAACCACTTTTCAAAACATTGCACTTCAAATGAATGGAACATGATCTATTTTCTTTAAATATCTAGCACGCTCTACTGAAATGTAGTTTTGTACTCTTAGAATGTGTTGGATTGATTGAAATTGGGTCAATATTGCTAAAGCACATGAGCAGGACTTATCATATATGGTACTTTTATCTTGTGATGATGTTTTATTTATGTATCAAGCAATACTTATTCTTTCAATTGTTTTATGTATGAAAGTCTGAATTATAGTTCTAGCATTATTACACTTCTGTATGATGTTAGCTCTGATTTTGTTGTGAATAAATGAATGATTTTATATGCGATATATTTTTCTCAATTGTTTTGTATAACTATTTACCCAAAACGATTATTATTAAACGATTTAATTTCTTATTGCAGTCGAATGATATTTATTAACAATTACTGTAAGACATCATTGTAGATTGCATATCTTATTTTGATTCCCAAGTATACTTATAGTTAAATAGTGTTAAAATTAGGATATATGTATGTGTTTAGTAGTTAGATTAGCCTACAATTAACTCAATCACTTACCAGTTACATCATATATCACCCAACCAACACTATCAAAATATTTTCTGGGAAACTGGTCCCATTATCCCTAGTCAGAGCCACTACACCAAATGGAAAAGGAGCTGCTAACCAAGGTTCAGACTGGGTGGTTTTCCCCCATGTTGTCGCAACGATTTTCAAGGCTTCAACACTCCCCTAAAAAACCATTTTAGCTAACGGTACTGCTCCATTGCAAGCTTATAAATCCTTGCACTCACTCTCGATCACTTTCTTTCCTAATTCTCACGTTCTCACAAAAATATTAAGCCGATTTGTGTTTTCCCTCATTCACAATCCATTTTTGACAGAGTAATAACCCGCAAGTTGTTTTCTTGGGAAATTAGTGCTATCATCCTTTGAAATTTTAACCCTCCTATCATAGTGGCCTCTAAAACTAAAACTGATGCCACTGTGATAAACACTATGCTTTTTCCCTTCGTGGGTTTATACCACATTCCCTTAGCTGACAGATACTACAAAATTTTCAGAACACAATGTGAATTTGACCTCTTTGAATTACACTGTTGGTTTGAGATAACCATCTAGACCAGTCAGATGAAATTGGGCTTTGGCAATCCAGATAACCCCTGTTCATTTTCCCCAATCCTATTATTTGCTTGAATTTTTCCTGAAATTCCAGGCATCTTACCTCCCAAGTAAAAGAGCTATTCTATCACATAATGGTGAAATTCTTTTCACCATTACCCCTGAGAGTATAAGCAATATGCTTCAGATCCCACACAGTGAATCCCTGACTCTCTCCATTGAAGCTCTTAAAGATATCTACCAAAAGCTTACTTTTCCCCAAAGAACTAATATTTTTCAAATCTTCCTCCCAGAAGATTCTTAATTGCCTAGGAAAAATCCCCGTTGTCCCTCTTCTATTTTCCCCTAGAGGAATAGACAAATAATCTTTGTCTTGTCTTGTATACTTGGATATTTCTCAGATGAATGGGTAGATGATCCTATTTTAGGTTTTCTATCCATCCTTTCCATAGAAGAAGGACCTTCAATCACTTTTGACTATGGTCTCTTTCTTGCTGATATCATTCATGAACAATTCCTTCAATTTTTAACTGAAGGAATGTTCAGATATTCTTCTATTCTCATGCATATGTTTCTTTTCTTCTAGACAAAAAAGTTTCCTTTTGCAGTCCATAAACTTAGTAGCAAGGCAAGCCTCAGTCCATAATATTTTGGACTTCAATTATCATAAAGCATTCACAGGAGTATAGGTTTAAAGACTTTATTGACCAGTTCATATATCTAGCAACTTGTTTGCTGAGCAACCAACAAATTCATAGGACCAGTGAAGATATTCAAAAGGTGTTTCATCTTAGTGAGCAGGTGAAAACAGGTGATTGGCATTTATACCAAAATTATACAGAGATAAGGGTTTATGGGTCCGAGCTACCATCCTATAAACTACCAAAATACTTTCCAATGAGGATATTTGCCTTATAATACATCAGGAAAATAATCCAATTAGATAACATTCACTTTGTGGAAGCTAATAAGAAGTCACATTCTAGAATCAAAACATAGATAGGGCCATTTATCTGTAACAGTAGATCATCAGGAGAGGAAGCAAACCTCCTTCCAAAATAGATGAATTTTTCCCTCAGCTTCACATGGTCTTATGACCCCTTTGGGGTAATTTCTAACATAAGGGTGGAGCATAATACAATCCCTTATGTACATACCCAAAGAATAGAAATTGAGAAATATATGAATCAATAGGATTGGGTAGAGAACATATTGCAGGAGGCCGAGGAGAAGGTGCTGTCTAGAACCGCTTGAGAGACTCCTACCCTTAGAGAGAAAACTAAGAAAAGGTAAAGAGAAGATGATTCTTATCCAGTGACAGAAGTCTCTGCAAAGGAATTCAATATTTACACGAAGAAAAGAAAAACGAGCTCCAAGGTAGATTTCACACTAGAGGAGGAAACACATGGTACTATTATACTCTCTAGCCTTTATACTTTACAGTTTGGTAGCAGTGCCACTGATTCTCCATCATCCTCAACCACTAAAGAGAATCCAACCACAAGACCTCATTCAATAGGGTCATTTACAAAATAGAGGCAATTGGACATATTTCAAAGGTACAAAGAAATCAAATAGAGTCTTCCTCAATTCAACGCAGGCTCATTTCATTCTATGATACAAAGAAAGGGAGAATGCACATGGCATTATTGCAGGCCCAAGTACATCAACCTAAATCAACAACCAATTTAAACCAAACCACCTTTGAATTTGAGACAAAAGATGTCCATTCGCTAGACCAGATGGACATGCACAAGAAAACAGGAGAGATGGTGTATTCAACTTTCACACAGATTTCCATTGCTTCTTCCAAGCTATAACTATCTTTGAAAAATGTTCAATCACAACTCAAACTAAAAAAAATTTCCTCTTTGTCTAAAGATAATAGAATCAAATATTTAGAAGAGATGGTTATTAAAGCAAGCTTTGATATAATTAATTCAAAGGCTATTGAAGAGATTATTAAGAAGAAGAACAATGATATATCATCCCTGAGGAAGAAGTTGAAGCTGCCTACCATTGAATATCCTCAGGCAAAGGAATTAGCAGAAACAGAGATACAAAAAGAGGAAATACTGAAGCTATTGGTGGAACATAGTGCATAGATTAAAGAGATGGAGGCAGAAATGGATAAATTGATCAGGGAAAAGGAGCAAAATTCATCTGGGGTAGTGTAGCCTTTGGAGGCTATACCCCTCATAGTCTCAGTGTCAGCTTCAACATCTTCATCAACTGTCCCTGCAACCGAAACCACAGATGCATCGGAAAAGCTTGTTAGAGCTATGAAAGACATGATAATAAGAGAAAAGGAGATTGAAAGTATGAGAGCACAAGTCAAATCATATGATTATCTCATAGCATAAGTCAAATAAGTTGACTGCCTAGTTATAGAGATTAGAGCAACATAATCAAATTGGCAAGAATTTGGGTGAAGCCAAAAAAAAATATGGAAGGATATTCAAAATTCAATTAATGAAACGTGGCCCAACATCCATATCATTTTTGAACAACAAGAACTAATTTAGAAGGAAATGGAAGCCATTGCATAGACTAAGGAGGAATTACGTGATAGACCAAAAGAAGAAAATTAGATTATAAATTTCCTCAATTCAAAGAATAAACATGAGTTGAATTGCAGATTGAAGACAAAACATAGACAATTTTAGAAGTTAAGAAAGGTTTGGTTTAAAATAATCTAATGCAACAACTTGAAGAGAAATGCCAGGTACTACAGATTAGTGTTCATAGGTTTCTCAATATATTAAAACACTACAATACAAAGGAACGCTAGGATTGTTGGTTTTAAATTGATGACTCTATCAGATTATAACCATAAATTATCAGAGAAGGCTAAAGACACTGCGAAAGTTGCATCCATGCAGGGAAATATTACAGGTAAAGCATTGTTAGAAGAATTAGGACATGATCTGGAGATTCAACATGAGTGAGACACCTTTTCCTCACCTAACCTACCTTTGCCAAGTATACTGAGGTATATGATGTTTATAGGAAAATGTTAGAAGTTTCTATCCTAGGTGAAGAAATATGGGATGAGTTATTCAAGTTACTAGGGTAGCAAGGTGCTTCATTGTAAAACTCAGCATTAACAACACAACAAGATTTGAAGGGCCAAATGTTTAGAATTTCCAGAAAGACAATGCCAACACATCAAGCAGTTTCAATTTTCCTAAATTATTGTAACAGCTAGATAGATTGTGTTTAGGAATTCCTTAAATATATCTTGGTCATTTATGACAGGATTTTTTGTAAATATTTTTATAAATACCCCTCATTTCAAATGAGAATAGGTTGGTAATTGTGGATTATTATTGTTTTCTACTCATTGGAAAAGCTATTGTAGTTTCAGGAACATCAGTGGACCTATTTAGTAATAAAGGAATCTATTCATAGAATTCTTGTGTTCAGTTGATTGGTGAAGTGCATCTACCTTTCTTTGTTTATTTTCTCTATCTATCATGCTTATGTATTCTCTATTCTTAATTGTTAAACATAAAGTATAAGTAGAGAATTTGTTTCTTAGCACTCTGTTCTCAGTGTTAACAATTCTTACTGTTTCTAAGATGATATTAAGTAAAGTAATTCTTCATTTCTTTTTTGCTTAATAGAATATTTTCTTTTCTTCTTTCCATCTCATTCAGATTAAAGAATCCAACAGGTGGGCTACCTTGCCCTGTGAAAACGTCCCTTAAAATTTGTTTTAGATCCATAATCAAACAATTGACTCCATAGCCCAATGGTGATCTGATCAATTTATCAACTAAACCTTCATTTAAAATAACAAAGTAAGCACCTTAATAACTAGCCTGAAATCCTTAATAAAAAAAAAGTTAAATTTGACAGAGAGAGCCCTCTGCGAAGCTGGTAGGTCTGAATCCCAACTTCCAAAGTGGTTCGTAATTACCTATGTGATTTTCTTTTGCAACCTCGAAAATTTAGAGTGATAAGATGTGGAATCGATGAAAACACAACATACAAACCTTCCACATCAGCTACATGACTCCCAAGAATATTAAGAATATTCCATTAATATCCCATACATCATGAATCGATTGTGAAAAATGATGTATGGGATGTTGTACCTAGACTGAATGGGAAGTCTGTTGTGACTTCAAAGTGGCTATTCAAGATCAAACATGAAATTGATGGCATAATTGAGAAATATAAAGCAAGGTTCATAGGTCGAGGATTCTCTCAGAAAGAGGGAGAAGATTATGATGACATATTTTCTCCCGTGGCTCGATATATAACCATCTATTCTATAGTTTCCCTTGCTGCAAGTGAGGGATGGACTCTTCATCATATAGATGTAAATACTGCATTCCTTCACGACATGTTACATGAAGAAGTATATGTTGAACAACCACAGGGATTTGAAGTGGAATATCGAATAACATGTTTGTAGGTTGATGAAGGCATTATATGGTTTGAAGCAAGCTCCCCGAGCCTGGTATGCACACAATGACATTACTTAGTGAAGTTGGGATTCAAAAGAAGCAATGCTGATACCAACCTCTACTTCAAGGTAGTCCAAGGTATGCTATTGATTTTGGTTTTATATGTTGACGATCTACTCTTTATAGGTAGTGAGCCTTTGATGATTGAGTGTAAGAGGAAGCTAGCCTCTAAATTCAAGATGTAAGAACTTGGTCTCATGTACTACTTTTTAGGCCTTGAGGTGTGGAAAAGGCCTAGTGAGATTTTCCTTTCACAAGGAAAACACATTGTGAAGTTTTTGGAAAGATTTGGGATGACTGAATGCAAATCCATGGTTACATTGATGGAAATGAACTTCAAGAAGTTATGTGGAGAAGCTACAGGACCCAATTTGGAAAATCCATTCGAGTATAAACAAATGATTGGTGCTATGATGTTCCTTATGAACACCCGTCCAGATATATGCTATGAAGTAAACACACTAATTCAATTCATGACCAAGACCATCCACACATATTGGATAGCTGCTAAACACATATTGAGATATTTTCATGGGTCGATCACACTTGGCTTGGGATATTTTTCTAGAGATGTTCAACTTCATGGATACATTGATGCTGATTGGGATGAAATGGTTATCGACAAAAAGAGTACATATGGATTTTGTTTAGCCTTGGATCTACCAAGATATCCTATATGAGAAGGAAACACAATCTTGTAGCATTGAGAACTGTTGAAGAATAATCCATAGCCGCTAGCATGGCTATCTACAAAACAGTTTGGTTGAGAAATATCTTTAGAGAGCTATTTGAGCAGGTCCTAGACATTATAGTAATATACTACGACAACAAGAGTGGGATCCGTTTGGCATATAACTTTTGTTCCATGAGAAGTCCAAGCACAATGAGATTCAATATCACTTTATTCGAGACATGGTGTATAGAGGAGCTATCAGGCTCCATCACATATTGATAGATGAATAGATTGCAAATATTCTCACCAAGGCATTACCGAAAGGAAAGTTCTTGATATTTAGAGAGCAGCTTGGACTGATGGATGTGGCCCCTCTGGATAAGGGGCAGCACTGATTGAGGACACTGAGCCAACTTTTCCTACCTTGTTTGAGCTCCTAGGGTGAGGAATTGAGATAGAGGGCGCCTGGGGTTGAGGGATCTCTGGAAAATAGGGTAGTCCCCTATATGTTACCCATAGGGTTGAATATGATGCTCTCCTATCTTCATAGGGTCAAAGAATGATGCTGCCATGTCTCGTCTTTGTAGAGTATACCCCAATTGGCATCATACCCACAAGCAGGGCTTGTTGGGAATACCACTCCTCGTTTGGCCAACGAGTTGAGAGTGTACTTGGGGTGTACAACCCAAGTCGATTATGATGCATATGTTATACCACATGACTATTGAGAGTCATTGATGGGAAGATTGATAGGAAATAGGATTAGGTTGAGATGGTGCTCCCCTTTTTAGATTCCAGGTTGAGGATGAGCTCCTTGATGAGATTCGAGGGTCGAAGATGTGATTATGCTATTTCTCGGTATGGGTGGAAGATATTGCTCCCCAATTCTTCTTCATTTAAATCCGAGAAAGTTTTAGCAGATAGAGTTGAGCAGAGACAATGAAATCATTACGAAAACATGACAGGATGATGTGAAGATCAACTGACAGATATTGGTAGGTGGAATTCTTCCTAGTTGAGAGGGAGTGTTAATTTTTGCAAGCAGGGTCAAATTACACATTGGAAAACTCATATGATTGAGATGATGCTTGTATTAAATTCCTCTTTTTTAGAGGATCAAAATCGACCTAAAGATCATCCAATTTGGTCAAGCAGAAGTTAAGTTTTGAATTATTTTATTCACACATGTATTATGGAATGGGTTGGCCCTCACCACATGTGTAACTACTTAGGTCAGTATTAACCCCAAGTGGACCCTTAGGAAAGCCTATAAATAGAAGTGGCCTTAAGATCATTTTAGCACAATGATCAATAAATCTTCTATTCTTCTCTTTTGTCTTGGTTCACATAGGTTTGACAGAAGGTGTTCATGCAAGGGTTCGAAATCACAAGCATGCTCTTACTTAGGGTTTTCTGACTCTCGAATGCTCGCATAGAATAAAGCATTTTAGTCCCTAGACATTGGCACATAGTGGACAAGACAACATCCAGAGAGCCTTAGATGCTGGCACACAAGCTTATGGGAGTGTCAAGTGGTTCAGAGAAAGATCGAGCTGCATAAGTCTGTGGATGCTCACACAGAGTGGTCCTAAGAGTGTCTAGGCCATCCCAGACGCATGCACAATAACTGTAAGGGAGCATCCAAGGGTTTTTGTTGTTGTTTACCCAAGACGCATGAACAAAGTCTTCCTGATAGTGTTCGAGCAGTCATAGATGCCCTCACATAGTGTCCGAGAGAGTGTCCAGGGAGTTTCAGATGCACAATTTCAGTTTTGATAAGAGCGTCTAGGGTTCAAATCTAAGGTTTGACATTTTGGCTTCAGTTGGCTCTAGTGATCTGGTGTATTTGGTTTCTCTCTGTTGTTATATAGATCTGTAGATCTGTAGATTTGATTTTTAAATATCTGATGCAAGCATATGTATTGGGATAATTGTACTCTTTGCTGAAAACTTTTTATGACGATTTATTAAAGACTAAGAATTGAAAGGGTTTCCCCCTTGTGGCATTTTTCCTTGGTCTTGGACCAATCTGCTATCTCTTATGGTTGTGCTAGTGTCTTCTTTTTCACTGATATATTTTTCTTTCTTTAGTTAGATTTATGATTGGTTATACCACTAATAATTGGACGTTAATGAAGAATTAAATTGGGTTAAAGTAACTGATACAACATAGACCAATCAGGAAATTTAACACAAAAATGGAAAAACTAGCTATGTTATAGATTGGGTAGAATTTCTTCCCATATGATTAAGTCTACTCTTGAACCTAAGATCTAAACATAGACATGGGAAAAGTCTTCAGTGAAATCCAACTAAAGCAAAAATAATCAACTTTTGACAACATATGCCAGAATAAATCACAACATTTGGATTAAAGTAATAATTATTGTTCCACACATGTGAAATGAATTTCCTTGTGTTCTTTGGCACATTGTATATTTTATGTTTTTTCGAATAAAATGCTTCCTTTAACTGTTAATATGGACAATAAATTTGCACTGACATTATATACAATAAAAATAGGCTACTAATGTAGCAATATCACTAGAAAAATCTAACATCAAACAAGGTTGAAATCCAATCAACTATTAACCTAACTTATGGTTGTTCGAGTTTTACATCCAACTTTACCTGAAATGTGTAAATAATCTTGACATGTTATGGTTGGATGTACTAGCTTAGAGGCTGCCCATGAAGCAGTGATGGGAGAACCAATAAATATTGTTGGATAAGGTATGTGGGAGAAGTCATGACATATTCAAGCTATGGAAGAAATCATGCAAAATTATAACCTTTAAGCTATCTTAACTCCTAATATGGATACAATTTATAGCCACTCTTCAAAATATGTAATTTTTTAAAGATATTTAATTGGGAAAAAATTTGGAGGAAGATTTTAAAGAATGCTAGGAATTTTTTCAATGTATCTTTGATCTGGAATGGATCGAAACACAAGATAATGATTGTAAGAGTCAATACTTAAGTGCATTTATGCAATTATTAAGGTTAAGAAAATAATAAAATATAATGAAAATTCCATAAATTAAATGAGACAAAAGAGAGAAAATCAAAGAATTAAAGAAAGAAAAAAAATGAAAATAGGAGAGGAATAGGAATTGAAAGGTCAGTCTCCTAGCCTTCCCATTATCCACCAACTCTCTTATATTTCCTTATGATTTCATTCTCAAAATTTGTAAATTCTTCCTTCATCTTAGGATGTAGAGAAGCTAGAAATAATCTCATGAAATATTTTTTTTCCCCAACATCCACCTCCCTATTCTTATGTAGGGCTTTCGTTTCCCCATTGCTTTGAGTATTGAGGTCTTCATCATAATTTATAAAATCTAGGATTAATGTAAAAATTTCCAAAGTCTACCCATTCAGAAAGTTCCACCTCACTACTAAGGCCATGGATATATTTCATAGAGTTTTCATCCTTATTGTTGAAATTGTTTTCTTCAACAACCCTGCAAGAAACTTCAAATCTGCCCAACACTACCTCTAGGAAAACTAAAGAATGTAGATACCGCAAAATATTCAAGAATAAATCACTGCAACAACCATTTAGGGAAAAATATGTTGCAATACACATATCTGAAATTAAAATAGAAACATAACAACAAAAAATCAAATCCGATAGTTTCTTTAAACATGTAGAAACAACATAGCATTCAACTTTGTTGTCCTAATAGATTATCATTTTAGAATAACCATGCAACTTGCTCAATACATGAGAAAATTCAAATCTGAAAATGAGATCTGCAATCACAAATTTAGGGAAAGAATAGTATACTTAATATTATCACAGTAATGAAGATAAAGTACAATACATCAACTCATCCCAAGTTGGTACAACAAGTCCTTTCAGCTCATCCCAAGTAAGGATTTTTGAATGCGTCCCAAAACCTAGTTAAGGCATCCATAGTCACTTCAAATCCTAATCGACAACACGAAGCCTATGAAACACATCCCACCAAGATCTACAAGCCAGTCCTTGGCACTTTTCAAATAATCCATCATCACACCAATTATCAAACCACAAGATCTCCCACTTATATCACACAAATTATCAAGGAGATTTACACACTTTCATTTTACAAGCTACAATACTCAAAATTGTATCTCTCACACCAAGGGACCGTAGTGCTAGCATCCCACAAGCACCATTACTTATTACAAGAGTAATACATGATCTCAAAGATTATTCTAATAAATAGCATCAAATATACTATCAAGATCTATGGTATAAAGTAGTTGTTTTTAACAAAAACACTTTCATCCCTTTATATAGACTAAGGTGAGGGAGGCGAAAAATAAAACATGGACCAAATTTGCAAGCACCCTTTATTATGTCAACAAACAAAGTTGCAAATGAAGTGATCCTCAAAGTAAGGTGTCCAACTGTCACACTAGGATATATAACTCCAAGGTTTGTGTAACCCCAAGGTGGTCAGCCATTCAAGCTAGGTGTCCAAATGTCAAGTGCTTCTCCTCCAAGATGGTTTTCCTTGCAATGAATCACTCCTCAACTCAAGTGTTTCTCTTCATTTTGTGTGTAAGGTGGATACATGCTATTAGGGCTAGGTGATAAACCTCCAAGTTCCTAATGCCTGCCTCTAAAGTGGCTATTTCACATGTGCCAACTGCCCATCCTCCTTAACAAGTGCAACCTTGTCGAAGATTCTTTACCTCCCTATCCTTCATCACAAGGAGATAGGATACCACAAGCCCTTCACATCCCACGAAGTGGCCTCCTATCCAGGTAAAATCACTTTTAGAGCAATCAAAATCTAACAATTCAAAGCTTGAGTTGGTTCCACCTATCAACACGATTATTCCAACAACCTTTACTAAGTTTGCATTGACAAATAAAAGCTTGGGAGACTTCTGTGAAATGATCTCCATGGTTAACCATGGGTGTCCATGCCACCATAAACCTCTCCCAAGAAAATATTGTTAGTGTTCACATTTTGGAAGAAAAATTTGCTAGAAAGAAATATTTTGGGTAGGAAGAACCATAGACGATATGAGAACAATGAAACCCTTGAGAGGCCCCATTTGCAATGTGAGGTCATCAAGTTATTGTCCTATGTTCTTAGGATGTTTTACTATATATGTACAAGCCCACTTATGGGAAATACTTGAGAGATTTAATCTAGTGAACATGTATTATATTCAGTATTGTAAATATCATGTAGATGAATATATCGTCGAGGCTCTATAATATAGATTATTCATGATATCAAGAAAAAATATTGGATATTTTTTGCAAACATAAAAAAGTAAAAGAAATATTTATCGAGAAAAAATGGCCAAATAGTGTTAAATATCAGAAGAATTCAACAAAAGATTGTAATTCAAAATATATTACTATATATTACGAATATATTATTTTTGCCTTGGAAACATCTTGATTTATTGTGATGTCAACGATCATATCACTATATTTGCAACATTAATTGTATTTCCACTTTATCCTATTCTATTTTGAGTCTATATTGATTGTTCACACTCTTTATTATATTTTATTGGAGACTTGGTCAAGTGTGATCACTCTCCCTACAAATTTATACTCTATATTTAATATTACAAATTACAAATGAGTGTATGACATGTGTATAGTTTTTGGAATTCTTTTTTACTGGCTTGCTTGTCCTAAATTATTCCTTTGTATTTGAGACTCTCGCATTGTTGTATTGTGCTGATGTCAATTGGTATTAGAGACTTAAGGGTTCTGCACATATAAACAAAGTAGCTCATTTACATAAGATTTTATCCACTTAACAAAATGATTGTGTCTCAAACACAACATGCTCTCTCTCTAGGCAATGCCTTGCCATCAAATAAT
>APFE030783472.1:161435-221089 GCA_000404065.3 Pinus taeda
AGCTCTGATACCAAATGTAGGTTTTAACCCCGTACAGAAATTACCTGCATATGAATTCTAAATCACAGGAAATAAAAAATGCGAGAGCATAACACATAAAACACATATACACAGAGATTTCCCACTGGATCTCAAAACCGAGACTACCAGCTTGATTTTTCATTTATATTCCTTTCAATGTTACAATACATATTTATACATGCCGAAGCATCCAATACCATGGACCAAAAACCATCGCGTCCAAAACCATGGACCGAAAACCATAGGTAGGTTCACCCAACCTAATATAGGGTCCAAATTTTTTTTTCTCGGGGCACTGCCTCAAACCCCCCGGACATTAGGGCGCCGCCGCCCCCCCTGTGACACCCCCGTTGCGCAATCGGCGCAACGAAGGGGGGGCTTCGCCCCCCCTCTAATCCCCTGGTTCACTACGTAGGTTAGTCGTGGAAAGAATATAACACAACCCAACATGAATGTCTCCTACATAAGGCACTGGGTTAAATGATTGATCAGTGCCCAAGAAGTAGTCATGCATGTATAACTCGCACATCAAATGTTGGTCCAAAATATTATTGCATCTCAAGATGTGCAGAAACTGCATTGAATCTTCTATGTCATGATTAAGCTCTAGTAGATGATTTCTAAACAAAAGAATAGATATTTCTCATGGAGGAACAAGGCTTAGCTATGATCAAGGGGACGACAAGCCATTACCTATTGAGCCAAGGTAAACATATCTTCCTTATTGGCCTTGAGTAACTTCACCTGTTCTTCCAGCCCCTCAATTTACTTCTACTATTTGTCTTGCTTCCGATTTTCCTTTTATATTCCTTCTTGGTGTGCCTCTGTAGGAATGGACCCTCGTTGAAAGCAAGTTGCTATAGCTTACCACTTTTGAATCTCTGTATACATGAAAAACTCTTGTGCCTCAATCATATGCAAGAAAGACTCTTCTGTGTAGCTGCTAAAGTCATTAGCCTACCTTCAGTTTGTGTTTCCATTGAAATAGTTTCAAGTCGGGTCTCTGCAACGTTTTTCTTATGATTTCTCACTTTTCTTCATAGGTACCACATCTGTTTCCTCAATTTCATGATCTCCATTTTCAGCTACATATTTTCTCTAAATTGTGCCTAATATCGTTCCTTAAGAGGGGATCTCCTTTTTGCAGATTGCTCGATAAACTGTTGTTCCACAAATATTTGTTCCACAGGTCTCACAGCTGGTCGAGGGCCTAGACAAAATCATCAACTGACTCTTGTTTGACTTTGATTTCTTCTGTTTGTTTCTCACCTTGGGGAATCGTCTCGCCAGCTATTTCTTCAGGTTGCCAGACCTCTACATATTCCCTCAACACTTATGGATTCATTGTAGTGTCTTGTGTAGCAGTGTCTTTGACACCCTTCTCTTATAATTGCTCTGCCTCCCGACCATCCTCTTCCACCTATGTGGGAATCGTTCCTAACCCTTGCGGGTTAGTTCTATCAGCAATATCCTTTTCCAATTGCTCAAGAATGGTTTCTAACCGTTGCAAGTTGGTCTGATCAACAGTGTCCTCTCCCTTCTTTTATGGAATAGTTTCTAACCCTTGCGGGGGTAGTATCTTCAACAACATTTTCCTCCATTGGCTCAGGAACAGTTTCTAGCCCTTGCGGGTCAGTCTATTCAGCTACATCTTCCTCCATTAGCTCAGGAGCAGTTTCTATAGGGGTAACACCGGCCAAATCTTCTTCATTTTATTTTTCGATCGATACTGGTTTTTGTGTGACAGTTCCGACCTCTAGCCCTTCAATTTTCTCAATTTCTTCACCAATCGACATTGGTTTTTGAATAATCATGTTGATAATGGTGCCCTTAAATTTACCAACAAATTTCAGGATTAGAGGAGAATCTTCTTCTTTCTCCATATATTTAGAGGAATGAGTTTTCCTTGCCCCTCTTGGAAAGGATGCAAGAAAAGGAGAACAAGTAATTATTTTGTCAATTTTCGTTCTCTCAATTCCTGCTGACACAAACCCTCCTTCCTCTTCTTCTATATCCATTGGTTGTTCTATGCTCCCCTTTTCTCTTCCGTCCCATGCTTTTTCCAAGTTATCCTTCTGCTCAACAACAACACTGTCTCTTATGGAGCGGTGTTGACTGTGACCCCTATTTCCCCCAAAGGTTCCACATTCAATTGAACAGGTGGTGTTGGTTCTTGTGTAACAACACCACCGATGTTTTGAATCACAGGTTCTTCAACTGTTTAAATAGGTGTTGCTGGTTCTTGTGTAACAACACCACCTAAATTTTCAACCAATAGTTCTTCAATTGTTTGGACAGGTGGTGCTAGTTCTTGTGTAACAACACCACCTACATTCTCAATCACATGTTCTTCAACTGTTCGGATAGGTGATGCTGGTTCTTGTGCGTCAGCGCCACCTATAATTGCACCCATGGGTGGTGATATTTCTCCTTGATTGTCAGTCGACGTTGGTTCTTGTGGAGCAACATCAAATGCACTCTCTTCTGCCTCCATTACATCCATCTTTGTTAGGCCAACAAGCAATGCTAGAACAACAACGTCTGCAGACTCTTCTTCCATTGCTACATCTTCTTCCTCTTCTCTTGCAGGTAGCATGCCCACAAGTTCTTCCTTTGCCAATTTGGTGAATTGTGGCCAAGCCACAAAGGTCCAAGATAGAGCATGCATCACCAATAATCTTAGCAACCCATGATTTGTAAGAACTGCTAATGGTTGTCAAGATCACTGAGCAGACTGCACCATTAAGTGAAGGCTTCTCCATAGGAAGTATGGCATATCGAAAGCATGAACCTGTGCATGCTGAAAATGAAGGCATGCAAGAAGTTTGAAGTGATATTTAAACAATGTAGAGAAACAACCTTCATAGGTAACATAACTCATTACAAAATACACCACCTCACCCCATGGATATGGTAGTGATTTACGATCATACCCTCTTCCTTTCTGGACCCCTGTTTCCCTAGCCTGTAAAAACAATTCCGAGAACTCTGATAGAGGAGACTTCTAAGAGAACCATTTTTTACCTCTTCATTGCAATCCACTAACAATTGAAATAGCTTCCTCCATGATAGAAATATCCAATCCACAGACTCTAGAGTGATTTCCTTCCAAGTTTAACACAAATTCCATTGTGATGGCTTCATCAAATCCTTGTAGTCTATCAATATACACATGCCACCTTGCATCCAAGAAAACTTACCAAACATCTGAATTGCGTCAGAATTGCTTTGTATTCTCTAGTTCATGTCTCAGATCCTATCCACCAATTTTGCAATGTCTTGTAACAACAAATTGGAGTAATAATAGACCGTCAGGAAGGAGTGTCGACAGGTAGATTTGTAGTGAGAGCTTGTGATAGGGATGGAGTGCAGTGAAAGTTTGTGACAAGGATGGAGTGCAGTGAGAGTAAAAATTGGAAGGATAATGATGAAAATACAGAAAAATCACGGTGAATAATGGTAATTATTTCGCAACATTGGAAAGGACCATCCATTAGTACAATAGTACTAACTTCAAGTCCCGATGCATATGGACATTGTGCGAAATATGGTGGAGAATCGTGCTTAGCACAAGGTTTGATAAAAGTAATAATGATCCATCATTATAGTACCTTCCCCCAACTAATGGATCCATCCACAATCATGTCAAGTCATGTCACATGAATTATTAATCAAATCCACAAATTCGATCGAGGATGTACTTGGGTGACTTACCTTGATGGAGTAACAACAGCGGGGGAGTAACAACATCGAGGGAGTAACAACACCCAAGGAGTAACAACACCACTTGAGCATTTAGTCGAAATCGTGATGGAGTAACAACACCAATGGAGTAACAACACTGGAATACTTAGATGAAATCACAATGAAGTAACAACACCGACGGAGTAACAACACTAAAGGAGTAACAACACTGGAATAATTAGATGAAATCGCTATGGAGTAACAACACTAGAGGAGTAACATTAACAAAGGAGTAACAATACCAGAATACTTAGACGAAATCATGCTGGAGTAACAACACCAAAATACTTAAACGAAATTGCGATGGAGTAACAACACCAGTGAAGTACTTAGTTAAGATTACCACGATCAGAGTAAAAAAACTGGAGGTGTAACAACATCAGTGAAGTACTTAGACAAAATTTCCATCATCAGAGTAACAACACTGGAGGAGTAACAATGCCAGTGAGGTACTTGCAAGAAAAATACTCATAGAGTAGTAACAACATTTTATTATATATATATATATATATATATATATATATATATATATATATATATATATATTATATATATATATAGATATATATATATATATATATATAATCTAAGGCGATGTCATTCATGATCAAAGGAGTATGTGCCTCATTAATTGTGATAAGTCTAACAATTCCATTATTAAACATCATATCAACTTCATATGTTCCCATCCACCTGGAGTAGAGTTTTCCCTTCAAAGCCTTGAACTGAGAATCATAGAGTAATGCCCAATCCCCTCTTTGAAACACCTTTTTCTTAATGAATTTATTGTGCCATTTAGTTCGTTGCTGCTGAATTGCAATAGTGTTCTTGACAGTTACCAAACGAATTTCATCCAACTCATTTAGCTATTCCAGCGGGTGTTTCTAGGCTTCTGAAAGATTTAAACCTACTTCAAGGGCTGTCCTGAGCATCTTAATTTTGAATTCCACTGGAAACAAAGGGGATTTCCCATAGACAAGATCATATGGTGAAAACCCTGTTGTGTATTTGCCAATTGTTCTATATGCCCATAGTGCCTCAGGAAGTTTTTCAGCCAAATTTTGGTGATGGTTTTCTACAGTCTTCGTAAGAATATTCTCTAGTACCTTATTTCTGCTCTCGACTTGACCATTCGCTTGAGGGTGATATGGAGATGTTACCCTATGTTTGATTCCATATTTGTTCATGAGTCTTGATATCAGATGTGATGTAAACTGTGCCCCTACATCTGAAACTATCTCTCTAGGAGCTGCATACCATGCAATAATTTATTCAAATAAAAAGTCAGAGACAACCCATTCCGTTGCTTTCACAATAACCTTGGCCTCTACCCACTTTATGATGAAATCCGTGCAAACCAGAATGTGAACTTTTTGTTGTGAAGGTGAATTAAATGGCCCAATGAAATAAATATCCCATTTTTCAAAGCACTCAAGAGCTAATTGAGGCTGTAATGGAATTTCGTCTACTTGCCCAGGCTAACCCATCCGCTGGAAACTATCGCACCCTCTAACATATTTCCTTGCATTATGAAAAACAGAAGACCAATGGTATCCCATTTGTAACACCTTATGACCTGCCCAATTATCTACTAAATGTCCCCCATAGGGGCCATCATGAGGAGCTCTCAGAACATCATAGATGTCATCTCCAATTATACAACACTGGATTTTCTAATTAGATCTTATATAGAAGAGATATCCCTTTATCCATGAATAACGAGCACTGTGATGGATAATCTTTCGTTGTTATATGTAAGACAATTGTTGAGGCACTTTTCATGTTGCAAGAAAGTTAGCAATATCTGCATACCACAGAATGTGAGTAGAAATTGCAAAAAGATGTTCATCTAGGAAACAATCCTCTACAGGTGTACCTTCATCACTAGTATCCATCCTAGACAAGAAATCTATGACTACGTTACCTTTCCCTGGTTTGTCTACAATGGTAATATCAAATTCCTGAATTAACATCAACCATCTTGTAACACGACCATGGGTTATTCGTTTGTTTTTTAGATACCTGATAGTTGTATGATCAGTGTGCACGAAAGTAGGATATCCTATGATGTAATGCCAAAATTTATTAAGAGTTTAAATAACAACCAAGAACTCCTTTTCAGTTACCCTGTAATTTAATTCAGTAGGGGTCAAATTATTGCTAACCTTGTAAATTGCATACAGATTCTTGTCCTCCTGCTACCCCAAAAATTCCCCTACTACTATTTGAGAAGCATCAGTAGAGATGTGGAATGAAAGCTTCTAGTCAGAACCACGTAATATCAGAGCCTTGCAGACTAGTTCTTTGATTTCGTTGAAAGATGCTTCACATTCATCTGTCCACACAAATTTTGCATATTTAGGAAACAATTAAAAAAGTGGGAATGCTATTTTAGATTTTTTTTCTATGAAATGCCTATAATAGCCAACATAACCAATAAAGCTGCATACTTGTGTCAGTTTCTTAGGCATAGGAAATTTTAGAATTACCTCCACCTTTGCAAGATCAACCCAAATTCCTACAGCTAAAAGCAAGTGTCGCAACACTATCCCTTCCTTCATCATCATATGGCATTTGACTGTACTTAGAGAAACATGTGTCTGATTACATATTTTAAGTACTTTCTCTAGGTTTTTCAAATATTTTGTAAAGGAATCCCTATAGTCGTCCATGTAAATCTCAACACTGTCATTAATTAGATTAGATAAAATTCCCAATATTTCCCTTTGAAAGGTAGCAGGGGCATTACAGAGGAAAAATGTAAGGACTCGGTAGGAAAAGGTTCCCCAAGGGCATGTGAAAGTAGTTTTGTCCTGATCCTCAAGAACTATTTGTATCTGGTTGTATTCGCTAAATCCATTTAGGAAGGAGAAAAACTCCTTCTCGGGTAATGTATCAAGGACTTGGTCAATAAAGGGTAAGGGAAAATGGTCTTTATGAGTTTCTTTGTTTAGTTCCCTATAATCAATTCAGATCTGCCACTTTCCATTCTTCTTAGGAACAATGACCAGTGGGGAAACCCATTGATTGTCCGATATCGGATAAATAAAGCCCACATCTAATGGCTTCCACAATTTATCTTTGACAATGCTTTTTCAGGCATGATTCATGTTGGGTGCTAAAAGGTGTCTTTTAAAACTCCTAATTGCCTCACATTAATTATCAACCTGGGTAAGTCTTTTTATTGCAAGGGTGTACACAATATGTGCAAGCTATAATCCAGAGAGTAATGTTTTAAACTAAGCTTTGAAATTCAATACAATAATAAATAGATGCAATCATAAATCTCAAGCTTGTAACTCTAAAGGAAATAACTCATCTAAACAATACCGCAATTCAATCTTAATTAACCAAATCCAAATGACAATAAACTGAGAGCACTGTAGTATTAACTAAGCTCTTTCAGCTGTATTTAAAATATTGGGTAAAAGGAAAGCATATAATCAATCATGCTCTATTTTTCAATTAACCGGAAATGATTCTTTAACCAATAACTAATTCAATCCATGACATGAATTAAATAAAACCAAATATGACTATGCATTAATAAAATAAATACCAGAAATCCGATTCAATGAAAATACATCAACTGAAAATATGTAAAGCATAATAACTTGCAGGAAATGGAAAATGCATAAAACAGGGAACAACAGGAAGTTCCACCAGAGACCGGGCCCTAGCCACCAGTGAACACTACTTAACAATTTTAGAAGATACGGACGAACAACAACGCAAGTTGCATATTAATCATCAAAGTCACTTATCATTACACACAATCTTGTTTCTCAGAATCACTCTTCTGTATATTCAAATTACAATCCAAGTAAAAGGCGAGAGATCCCTCTTTGGTCTTCTCTTTTATAGTCAAAAGGAAAAGATAAATGTGATCCCTCAGGATTAGGAGATCCTAAGGGATTGACAACTAAATTCTATCTTCGGACAATTCTTCTATCTCGAGCTGATCTCCTTGACTTGTTCCTTAGTTCGACCACACCTGACGCGTCTCATTTTCCTCGATTAGCTTTTGCTGTTCCAACTTGGGAACATCAGTTGTTCCTTCTACTGGTTTTCTACATAAAAAGTAACGAGAGTTAGTTTGGTTGGTCAAATCATATCAAGATCTATTTTAATCATTCCTTATCAAAATCCTATCAATTTGTTATTATATTATGGCATAAGATGGATAAGAAAGGAGGAAAAGAATAATAATCCAGAGTAAATACATACCTATTGCATGGCTGAAGAGGCTCCCCTGCTTACCTTTTTTCATGTCCTTCTGACAAACAAATAATTCCTATGTAATGTAGTTAAGGAGTAGGCTAGAAAAAAGGTTTCTTTATCTGGCCTAAAACCATGATTTTGTGCCAAATTTGCAAAGGTTTTCTATTCTTGTCCTTCAGGTAACTCGTAGTCAAACCGATACCCTTCAGGAGGATACCAAATAATGGGACATCTAATTCGTAATCCCAACCAATAAGGCCCTTCCCTCAAAATAAGATTTCTATATGTGATTAATCGGCTTGCAGCAACTTTGAAGTTCCCATAATTAAATGGTTCTCTTTCCTTAACACTGTTATTTGATACAACCCATTTCATTTTGGATGTAGTTAGGGACCTTTCTTGGATAGAGAAGAAATACATTGTTCCTTTCTGTACAATTTCTTTATGTATGGGCTCTAATATTTGAATCATGCCTTCTTGTGTCATCAACCTCTTATGTCTAGAAAATAGTTGCAAAGGGTGAGTAGGCTCACTTCTTACCTAGAGATCCAACCTGTGTTCTTGTCTTTGGAATGAATTATACGCCTTAAACCACTTAAGTTGATTAACTGCAAAAGAGATAAAAGCTTGGAATTGAATATCTCCAACAAAAGGGCTAGGGTTCTTATCAACTTCTCCTTCTAATATGAAATTATGCATATAAAATTCACAAAGAAGCCTTTGGACTTTTGCCCCATGTTCCTTGCAGCAACTTATAAAATCTTTAGTTGTCTTTAGCTCGATTGGCTTGCCAGCTTTTACGGCTTTAACCTTTAACAATAAGTACCATTCTAATAAGAACAGGGAATAATCTGTGGCCAGAGACCTACATGTCAAGACATATGAATATAGCGAGCAAATGGTGTCTCTTTGATTCCTGGCTCTGTCCAGCTTGGTATTTACCTTCTTTAACTTTCCCTCTTTTTGTCTCAATCTGTCAAAGGTCCCATTTTCAGTTATGGTTAATTCCCTAAATTGTTTATGCAATTCTTGATATTTTTGCAGAGGGACTGTCTCTTGTTCACATCATTCAAGAGCAAGTTGGGCTTGCATTAGTTCTTCCTATAGCTTTAGGAGCATATGGTCTTTGCTAGACAGGATATCCTTGGCTTGTTATTTTGTCTGAGTGCCTGTGCTATGAGAGGATATTTCCTCGATCTGTACTTCCTTTTTGTGGGAGAACCAAACCTCCATCTGAACAACTGCATCCACTAAGTCTGCATGCAAATTTTCCTGGGTGGCTATTGTTCGAGTGGGAATGAGTTCTGTTTGGGTCTCTATTGACCTACACTTACAATTTTCTATTTGGGTAGCCATAGAGACAACCTCAGGAGTGGTGTTCTGGGCTTTTTTGTTTGCAATTCTTTTAAGCTTCCTGCGTAGCCTTTTAATAGTATTTTGAAGTTTTTTATATTTGTGTCTCAGCTTCTTTAGTTTTTCTCCAGATACTTGCCTCTTTCGAGGAGCATCTTTTATACTAATAGGGTTGTCAATAGCTTCTGCATCTAAAGATTCCTATTGTTTATCATGGCTGTGTTCCAATAGAACTGTGTCAACAAACTGGTTGTCTGATTCATGAATAACCTTTGTGTCTGCTTCCTTTTCCTGGTCAGAGGGTAGATTTTTTGTATGCCTAGAATCTTTTGGTGATTGAGCTTCCATTAAGTTAGGATCAAGTGATCCTATAGGCTGCATGGATGCATTTATATTTTCCAGGACTTGAGCCATCCTTGTCTCGAAATCCTGCATAATATCATTTTGGGGGCTCATGGTTGATGCTTGAGGAAATTCTTCTTCATTTCCAATTCATGATCAAGGTGTTGTGCCCTCTCTTGTTCTAAGTCCGGTCTATCCTCTTCCTCAGGTTCTTGTCCTGAATTGGCCTCTTCCCTGGGTTTTGATTCTGGATGACATCCTTTCCCTTGTTCAAGTTCTTCCTCTAGTTCTGATTCAGAATCCTGTATACTAATTGGCCTAGATGGTTCTACAGGTTATTCGACCAGATATAACCTTGTAGACTGCTTGCGCTTGTAGGGTTCAATGTTTGAGAGGGTAGACCTTTTCCTTTTCGGAACAGGGCCTTACTGGCTTATTGCCAAAATTTCAGGACTTTGAATTACAGGGTTTTTGCTAATCTCCAGGGGCTCTATGAGACCATCCCAGGTTAAGCTTTGCTGAATGAGGTTGTGAGTAATAATTAGTCTTATCAATCCATGGTGGCTAAATACGGTTTCCAGGTGCCTAGCCCATCTTATTCTATCAGCGGTATCATGCAGTAATAAATTCAAGAAATATGGCAGATTAACAATGATCTTTTGTTTGGAAATCGCTAAAAGTTTGAGTTGTTGTGGTCTTACCACATCTCGTCATCCATCACAGGTCATGTACCTCTAGACAATATTTTCCAACTCACGCCATGGTTCTGCCAGAGAATATGGTTGTATGCCCTTGCCTTTCTTGATTAATTCTGCACCTGCATATCTGAAAATGTCCATCGCATCTTGTAACATTATGTGTTTCTTTGGCCATGTGGTTCCTTCTGTTAGTAGCCCAAATACTTCAGCTATTATAGTGTCTAATACTGTAATTCTTCTACCTCTCACCAGGGATTGCCCATTCTGCAGATGCTATAGAAATTCAATAGTGATTTCCTTGCTAGTGGGCTGAAATCTTGTGAGGTATGCTATCCACCCTGCGCGGACCATAATTTCTTTGGCTCTGTCGGAGATTTCCAGCACTAGAGGTTCTTGGTTTACTGACTTACCACCCATAATGTTTGAGTTCTTCCTACTATTGCAAAGGATTAGTGTAGAGGACAAAACACAACAACAAACATCAATAGAGAGATAGAACAAGAAGTAAGCTGTAACGACTAAGTTTTCCAATTTTAAACAAAAATTCATAAATTCGAGGACTATTATTTTGCCACATGCCGTGTGATCATAGAGTACCATATCAACCTATGAAATTCTATAAAACAGTTATATTGCATGCACGAGTGTGATGAAGGTCCCCTCCCTCCCTCAAGATGAGAGGTTGCCTACGACCAAATGGACGGGTGAATGTTGTTTTGATGGCAATGTACAAGGGTGAAAGATACGACATTAATATGGGACATAGTACATATATTAATGTGAGGACTTTAAAAAGGTATGGATATTATGAAAGTGAGGTGTGTAATGATGGTTATTGATAAGAGACAAGATGCTTTGGTTGGTGATAGGTTATGTGGTAAGGAAAGAGGACGAAAGTATGTAAGAAAAATGCTTTGCTGATGATATTTCGGTTGTGAATGATATGATTGAGTAAAAACATTAACTCATGCATAAGGGTTCAAGGTAGGGAGAAATTAAGGAAATAATTCTTCTGATAAAAAGAAAGTAAGAAGAGGGTATTATAATAATTATTGATGTTGAAAATGGAACTTCAATACCATAAGTAGAGCTTCTATTTCCAGTAGGTGTCCATAGCCTCGACAGAGTTGCTTTTTAACCCATATGAGCCAAGATCCTCAATTTATAGTTAGATAATTCCATTGTTGTTTCTATAGAAAATATTAGTATGCTGGCATGGTAACCAGATGACCATACTAACATTCACTGGGAAGTAGCAAAAAAATGATCAGGTCGGCTCATGATGAGACCTCTTGTTCCAAGGATATTTTAACCATCCTTTGGATCATAGCCATGGTGTGGTGGCCATAGTGGGAATGTCACATTGCTACATCCTTATGAACATGGTAGGATGGCTCTTAATGAGACCCCCTATCCTCTATCTGTAGGAAAAATTTGTTGTTTTCACACATTTTTATAATAAATAGAGGGAGGCTCAGTACTCCTTAAGAGCATGGATGGTGGAAGAAGTTGAACATATTAATAGAAAAAAAATATATACCCATAATCTCACTTATAATAGACAGAGAGGATTATAACCAGGAGGGGTGGAACCAGCATGGTAAAGATGATTAATCGATATTATATACAACAGAAATCAATTCAGTAAAGTAATATATAAATTATTGTGTCCTTCCCATTATTTTTAAGAAATCTATCATCAAGAAGCTTTCTTGTTAAAGATCATAATGTTAAGGATATTCACCTGCTTTAATAGAATCCATAATTCTCATCCTTATAAAAGTATTGTACTTCATGCCATGAAAGGGAATCAGAAAAATGGGGCTGATATTAGCTAGGAATAGTTCTGGGGTGCTGTTCAAAAATGCAAGGAAAAAGGATGTTGTTTACAAAGCATGACTTCAAGAAGCAAAACTGCTAGTCCAAAGAAGGAACGACAACAAATTCAAAAAAAAAGGTAGTATTTGAACAACAAATAACAAAAAGTGTTGTTCTGGAGTGGGAACAACAAAAACAAAAGTGTTGTTCTGGAGTGGGAACAACGAAAACAAAGGTGTTGTTCCGAAGTGGGAACAACAAAAACAAAAGTGTTGTTCCAAAGTGGGAACAACAAAAACAAAAGTGTTGTTCCAAAGTGGGAACAACAAAAACAAAAGTGTTGTTCCAAAGTGGGAACAACAAAGAAAAACATGCTGTTTCGAAGTGGGAACAACAAAAATCAATGTGTTGTTCCGAAGTGGGAACAACAAAGACAAACATGGTGTTCCGAAGTAGGAACATGAAAAATCAAATGTGCTATTTTGAAGTGGGAACATCAAAGATAAATGTGTTGTTTCGAAGTGGCAACAACATAAACAAAACGTGTTGTTACGAAGTGGGAACAACAAAAATCAAACACGATGTTTCAAAGTGGGAACAACAAAAATCAAACGTGCTATTTCGAAGTAGGAACAACAAAAATCAAATGTGTTGTTCCGAAGTAGGAATAGAAAAAATCAAATGTGTTGTTTCAAAGTAGGAATAGAAAAATTCAAATGTGTTGTTTCGAAGTGGGAACAACAAAAATCAAATGTGTTGTTCTGAAGTGGGAACAACAAAAATCAAACGTGTTTCTCTGAAGTGGGAACAAAAAAAATCAAACGTGTTGTTTCGAAGTAGGAACAACAAAAATCAAATGTGCTGTTCCAAAGTGGGAACAACAAAAATAAAAAATGTTGTTCTGAAGTGGGAACAACAAAAATCAAACTTGCTGTTCCAAAGTGGGAACAACAAAAATCAATCGTGTTGTTTCGAAGTGGGAACATCAAAGACAAATGCGATGTTCTGAAGTAGGAATAACAAAAACAAAAGTGATGTTCTAAAGTGGGAACAACAAAAACAAAAAAAACGAAGAAAATCAGATTAGCAATCATATTTACAGTTTTTACAAAAAGGAATAAATTTTTACAATAATGAAGCTGCCAAAGGATTTTCTTCTACAACTAAGATTTTCATGGTGGAGTCTTCATGTATCTATTGGTAAAAGGATTCTCTTGTGAGTGGTTTTTGGTAGAGGCGTACCTGATGCCCATTTGCTTTGAAGGAAAAACCAGATCCATCAATGGCGACCAATGTAAGAGTGCCATTGTCATGTACGTCCTTTATTTCATAGGGGCCTAACCATCTAGTCTATAGTTTACCAAGGAAGTCTTGAAACCTGGAATCATAAAGAAGAGCCCAGTCGCCCTCATGAAATCTCTTCTTCTTAATCAGGGAATCGTGCCACTTGGCTCTTTGTTGTTGAATGAGTGCAGTATGGTGTAGAGCCAATAACCAAATTTCATCTAATTCATTTATTTGTCGTATTCTGTTAATTTGGGCTTCAATTAAATCTAGTCCCACTTCCTAGGCTATCCTTAGTGTCTGTATCTCAAATTCTATGGGGAAAATGGGTTCCTTACCAAATACCAACTGATATGGAGAGTATCCCTTTGTGTTCCTCCAAGTCGTGCAATATGCCCACAAGGCTTCTAGTAGTCCAGTCACCCAGTCCCATTTGTGTGATGAGACCGTCTTCATTAGAATAGCTTCAATTACTTTGTTGGTACTCCCCACTTGCCTGTTCGCCTGTGGGTGATACAGAGAGGTAATTCTGTGAATAATGTGATGATTCTTCAATGTAGCAGCAATATTGTGGCCCTCCATTAGTAATTACTTCTTTGGATAAGCCACATCGCAAAAAATTTTTGAAAAGAAAATTAATCATTGTTTCCTCTGTAATTCTTGGTAATGCTATTGCCTCCACCCATTTAGTCACGTATTATGTTGCAACCAGTATGTATGATTTCTAATTGGACAGTGGGTTGATCAACCCAACTAAATCTAATGCCCATCGCTCAAAGGGTTCTATCGCCAGCTGTGGATGCAGGGGCATCTCATCAGATTGGCCAGGTCAGCCCCTCCTTTGGCAACTATTGAATGCCTAGACAAATTTCTTAGCATCATTAAAAATCATGGGCCAGTAGTAGCCCATTAGCAAAATTTTATGTCCAGTTCTGCGGTCTGCAAAATGTCCACCGCAAGGTCCATCGTGGAAGGATTTTAAGATATCATAAATTTCATCTTCCCTAATACACCTGAGGATGTGCATATCGGCCCCTGTGTGAAAAAGGTATCCTTCGATCCAGGAGAACCGAGTGCTGCGGTGCACTATTAATTTCCTTTCTCTGGGTGTCAGATGTTTGGGCAGTTTTCCTACTGCTAAATAATTTGCCACGTTTGCATACCATGGTGTTTTTATGGCCACAACAAACAAGTGTTCATTTGGGAACTGGTCTTCTACCACCATTGCATCGTCTGTTCTTGGCACATGGGAGAGGAAATCTGCCACAAGGTTTTCCTTCCCCGGTTGATCCTTTATAGTTATGTCAAATTCCTACAAAAGTAGTAACCAACATGTCACTCTTCCATTCGTAATGGGTTTATTAGCTAAATATTTGATAGCAAAGTGATCATTATACGTAACTACAGGGTATCTAGTTATATAGTGTCTGAATTTGTTAATAGCATAAATAACAACTAAAAACTCTTTCTTTGTTACTATATAGTTCAACTCAGCGGGAGTTAAATTTTTGCTAATGTAGTATATAACGTAGGGTTTCTTGTCGTCTTCTTAGCCAAGAACTACTCCAATAGCTGAATCTGACGCATTTGATGAAATCTGGAATGGTATGTCCCAATTTGGCCCTTGTAATACTGGTGTTGTTGACAATAGCCATTTCAACTCTGTAAAAGCAATGTCACATTTGTCAGTCCATATAAAATCAACATTTCCTGTTAAGGCATATAATGTTGCAACAATCTGTGAGAAGTTATTTATAAATCTATGATAATATCCTGCAAATCCCAGAAAACTACATACCTCTGTTTGAGTGCAGGGAGTAGCTAATAAGAGGATTACCTATATTTTTGCTAGATCTACCTGAATTCCAGTTGCTGAAATGAAATGACCTAGGATCAGGCCCTCTGTCATCATCATATGGCACTTCTCATGGCTTAAGCAGAGCCTAGTTGCGATACACCATTCCAGGACTTTCTGTAATGTCTGTAATGCCTATTCAAAGTCATCTCCATAGGGTGTGAAATTGTCCATGTATACCTCCAATCATTGATTTATCAAGTCTGCAAAAATACTGAGTATGGCTCTTTGGAATGTGGCAAGTGTGTTGCAAAATCCAAACAGTAATACCGTGTAAGCAAATGTTCCCCATGGGTAGGTAAAAGAAGTTTTATCCTGGTCTTCAGGGGCAATCTAAATTTGGTTGTAGCCACTGAAGCCATCCAAGAAAGAGAAGAATTTATTCCTTGCCAGCATGTCTAGGACATGGTCGATGAATGGAAAGAGAAAATGGTCTTTTTGTGTTGCTTTGTTGAGTTCTCTGTAGTCAACACATATCCGCCACTTCCCATTCTTTTCAGGAACCACAACTAATGGAGAAACCCATTTACTGTCAGACATAGGATAGATAAAATTCACATCTAATAGTTTTTGAAGTTCTTCTTTAACAATATCCTTTAGGTGAGGATTTAATCTACGCTGAGGTTGTCGAATGGGTCTTGCATCTTTTTCAGTGTAAATGTGGTGCATACATAGCTAAGGGTCAATCCCTTGCATGTCTGGGTAATCCCAAGAAAAAGCTCCTTTATATTTCCTAAGGACTTGAATAAGTTTCTGTTGCTGGTCATCACTCAGATTACTGTTAATATTCAAGATCTTTCCTGGCTCAATTTCATTAGGTTTTCTATTATAGACAGTGGTTGTTTGTATTGGTTGGTCATTGATATCTCAAAGGGGACCTTCTTCAATTTCATTATCAAGGACTGCTTTAATCATGTGACATTTCAAACTAGATACTATAGGAGGATGATTGATAAAGGTATTAATGACATCGTCTTCTATTTGGTTTTTAAATTCAAGGGCATCTGCCATAGTCAATGGTGACCGAATATTTTTTGTTAAATATGTTACAGGTTGCTTCCTAGTTTTTATAATGGTCAGGATTGGTTGAGCAGGAGGGTATAAGGCTAGATTCTTGACATCATTCCCTCTGGTTATGGTCATACTACTTGTCCGACAACTGATATAAGCATCAACAATTGCTAACCAAGGCCTTCCTAAAATTATAGGATGTCCATCTAGCCGGTTCCTAGGGTTAATAATAAAAAAATCTACTGGATATTCCCAAGTGTCTATAGAAACCATCACATCTGGTAAGGTTCCTTCTGGTCTAATGATTGAGCGGTCAGAAACATCCAACAAGGTAGTTGTTGTTTCCAAGGCTGTGATGCCAAGTATTTTGCAAGTTGTTGTTGTGAGAATGTTAATGGCTGCCCCTAAATCAACTAAAGCTTTGGGAAAAGAGCAGCCATTTCTCTATATTGTAACAATGGGGTTTCCCAGGTCTTCATATTTTACAAGTGTTTCTTTGCCTAGTAATAAATCAGACAAAGTCCCGACAACATGGACAGTTGGGGTTATTTTTGTTTGCCTCACAAAATTCTTTATACATAATTCTTTAATAGTTTTGGCATATATTGGAATGTCTTGAATAGCTTGGAGGAGGGGTAATTTTATATAGATATTCTTGAGTTCACCCAGAAGATCAAAGTTAGGATGTTCAATTGGGCGTGGTATCATTAATCTTGTTGGGAATGGTGGGGAAGTAGTTATGATTAGTTCGGGAGTTTTCTGCCTGACTGTATCTTCCCCTTGTCGATTTTTTACAGTCAAAGGCTTATTTGGGTGTGGTTCTTTAGGTTGTAGGTTTTTATCCTCGTCTGGAGTGATTATGTGTCCAAATCTTAACTTGAGTTCATTACACTCTCTCAATTCTGCTTCAGGGTCCAGACCTTCAATGGTTTACATTGACTGGATCGGTCTGTTGTTGGGATTTGGGTTGGGTTGGGCTGGGAGTTGAGGTCATATATTAGATTGAGGATTCTGCTACAATGTATAAGGTGCTGGTAAAGTAGGTTGAGACAGAGGAATTGTCCCCATAGGCTGGTTCGTGGATCTTTGCTAGTTTGATTGTCACTTCTGATTTTGTGAGGTGGAAGGGGACCATTGGGATGGATAGGGATTGTTCTGCCAAAATGGTGGAGGGTAAGAGGAAATTGACCAATTATTATTTGGATTTGATTGGTTGGGCCATGATGGCATAGAAAATGTTTGAGGTGGCCAAGTAGAAAAAGGTGGCTAGTTCTGCCATGCTGCCCCTGAATATTGCTAAGAATTATATTACGAGGGAGGAAAGAACGAAGATGGATCGGTAGGCATACCTATCTGCCGTGCTTTCCATTGATGACACTGGTTCAGTAGATATACTGGTTCTACTTCTTCTTCTGCTTCCTTGAAGATTGCTTTTAATCCTGGGAGCGATGGGCAACTTTCCGTGGCATGATCCTTGGTACATATGGCACACATCTGTATTGTATCTAGTAGGCATTCTTTGTGACTGTGTTTTTTTTTGCAACGGGGACAAAAAATAGCCAAGTTTTGTTCTGCCTCGGCCTACTTTCGTTTAGCTTGCATGATATCTAATTGTGTCATCAGGGTTCCCAAGATATCAGTCTTGAAATCCTCCAATAGATTACCGATTTCGACTCTTGTAATGCTTCCTCCTGAGGCTTTGCTATCTCTGGTGATCGCATTGTGTCCGGTTGGTTTCAACCTTGTACTACCCCTGGATCACCTGATGAACAAGTCTATAATATTGTCATAATATTCTTGATAAATATCACCCTTACCCATTATATTCAGTGTTTCTACACATTGGTCTTTCATACCTTTAATCATTGTGGTTTCTAGAACATTATCAGGCAGATTGGCATAAGGAGATCTTTGCAGATTATATTGGAAACACTCCACATATTCCTCCGGCCTCGTTAGGCTTAGCTACCATTTGAAAGATTTCATCTTTTAGTTCTTTAGTTCGGCAATAATATTGGTATTTTTTAAGGAAGGATGTTTTCATCTATTCCCAATCATTGATGGTACCTCCACCAAGTCCCATAAACCAATGCAGGCTGCTCCCTTCAGAGTAGAGGGGAGCAGTTTCAGCTTTTGGGGGTCAGTGGTGTAATCATAACCCCTACATAGGACATCGAATTCGAAAAGGAATGCATCAGGGTCTTCTGAAGTTAGCCCATGGAAGGTAGGAATATTCTGTAATGGAATAGCTTTCATGGGGGCATTGACAACTGTGTCTACAATAGGGTATTGTAACGTAGATGTCTGGGGCTATCACTGATTATTGGCCATTTGGTAAAAAATATGCCAATATTCTTCAGGGATCTCTGGAGCTGGAGAGTTGTTCCTAGGATGTCCAGAAGAGGCTAGAATGATTTTAACAGTGCTACCTTGATCCAAAACACTGGGTATCCTTTGTTCAATCACTACTTCAGGAGATCTAGGTTCTGATGATTTAATTTCAGGATTACCTATTTCTCCTTCTCCTTCACGAAGGTTGCAATAATTCCCTTCTTGTGAAGGGTGTGGTTGTGAATTTTCAATATCTTGAAAACTCTATTCAGACCCTTCAGTCTTACTGTGAATCTCAGCGTTAGCTATAGATGGTGATCCTGTGGCCTGAGGGGAAACAATAGGGTGTCTGGTAGCAATAGTTCGGGGTCCTATTGATGACTGAGACTCAACGTTTCTTATGATTTCGTCAATCAAGGTTGATCATCCAAGGGTAACTGGTCCCTTGTATTTTTCAGGTTTGGGGGGAGGAATTATATCTTTTACTGGTCTTTTCTTCTTAGTCATTAATACAAAAATACAAACATTCATTTCTATCTTAAATTCCTACGCAATTCTACTAGAAAGCGAGTAGAGGAGTGAGCATTTTACTCGTCAGTATGCAGGTTCTTACCTCATGTTTTTAATACCCAATTCTCTCTCAATAGACATACATCACTCTTTGTAAAATGGCAACACTCTCCCCGGCAACGACGCCAAAATGTTGGGTGCTAAAAGGTATCTTTTAAAACTCCTAATTGCCTCACATTAATTATCAACCTAGGTAAGTCTTTTTATTCCAAGAGTATACACAATATGTGCAAGCTATAATCCAAAGAGTAATGCTTTAAACTAAGCTATGAAATTCAATACAAGAGTAAACATATGCAATCATAAATCTCAAACTTGTAACTCTAAAGGAAATAACTCATCTAAGCAATACCACAATTCAATCTTAATTAGCCAAATTCAAATGACAATCAACTAAGAGCATTGTAGTATTAACTGAGCTCTTTCAGTTGTATTTAAACTATTGGGTAAAAGGAAAGCATTTAATCAATCACACTCTATTTTTCAATTAATCGGAAATGATTCTTTAACCAATAGCTAATTCAATCCAAGACATGAATTAAATAAAACCAGCACATTAATAAAATAAATATGAGAAATCCGACTCAACGAAAATGCATCAACTGAAAAGTTGTAAAGCAAAATAACTTGCAGGAAATAGAAAATGCATAAAACAGGGAACAACAGTAAGTTCCACCAGAGACCGGGCCCTAGCCACCAAATAACACTGCTTAACGATTTCAGAAGATAAGAACGAACAAAAACACAAGCTGTATATTAATCATCAAAGTCACTTATCATTACACACGATCTTGTTTCTTAGAATCACTCTTCTATAAATTAGAATTACAATCCAAGTAAAAGATGAGAGATCCCTCTTCGGTCTTCTCTTTTATAGTCAAAAGGAAAAGATAAATGTGATACCTCAGGATTAGGAGATCCTAAGGGATTCACAACTAAATTCTATCTTCAGACAATTCTTCTATCTTGCGCTGATCTCCTTGACTTGTTCCTTGGTTTGACCGCACCCGGCGCTTCTCATTTTCCTCGATTAGCTTTTGTTGTTCCAACTTGGGAACAACAACTGTTCTTTCTACTGTTTTTCTACATAAAAAGTAATGAGAGTTAGTTTGGTCATTCAAATCATATCAAGAGTTGTTTTATTCGTTCCTTATCAAAATCCTATCAATTTGTTATTATATTATGGCATAAGATGGATAAGAAAGGAGGAAAAGAATAATAATCAAGAGTAAATAAATACCTATTGCATGGCTCAACAATTCATTCTTCTTTCTGGCTGCCTAATAGGTTGACATTCCTCTTTAATGTATATATGATGAGTACATAAATCAACAGGGATTCCTTTCATATTGGTATACTCCCAAGCAAAAGCTTCTTTATGCTCCTAAAGGACTTTTAGCAACTATTCGGATTGGGAGTGTGAAAGGTCAGGATTAATATTCAATGTTTTCCCTGGTTCAATTTCTATAGGAACACTATTACGAGGCACAAATTTAGGAATATTTTCTATTTATGTTTCTGGTTCGATATCTTCCTAAATATTGCAGCTCATGACAGTTTCTAATAGTTGACAAGTTGAATAAAAAATGGAGTTAGGATAATTGAGAAAGATGCTAATGGTATCATCCTCCTTTTTATCTTTAAAACAGAGAGCCTCTTTGATGGTAAGTATGGGTCTAATTTCTTCATCTTCAGATTTTGGTCTCTTTGGTAGGTAGAGCCTTTTCAATCAAGGTAAATCCAAGTTTATCTGATGAACTTGGTTCTACTGGGAGGTACAGGATAAGGTTCTTTGTAACTTCCCCATTGGATATTACCATGTTTCTAGATCGACACCCAATGTAAGAATCTATTGTTGCGAGCGAAGGTCTTCTGAAAATCAAAGGGTGCCCACCGACTAGGGATTGGGTATGTAAAACTAGAAGGTCAACGTCGTATTTCCATGAGTCTACCGAAATAGTGATGTCTTCCAGCTTCCCTACCGGTTAAATAGTAGACCAATATGCCAATTCTAGGATGGTGGGAGTTGGTTTAAGGTTCCGTAGACACAAGGTAATTACTGTAGCAGAAGTTATAACTTTAATCATTTCCCCCAAATCTACAAGTACATTTGGGATATCCACCCCATTAATCTGCACTGTCAGAATTGGGTTCCCAGGATCCCTGTATTTGACAGGTATAGATTTCTCGAGCATTATATTTGATAATTTGCCCATGACATGAATAGTAAGTGGGTCCTTTGGTTTTCAATTGGGTTTCTTGGAACAATATTATTTAATTGTCTTAGCATAAATTGGTACATCCTTCATAGCCTAAATTAAAGAAATTTTAACAAATAAATTTTGCATTTCTCCCAAAATGTAGAATTCAGGATGAGGACTTCGTTTTCTCAAAGGTAGTCTTTCAGGATAGGGTGGACCGGTTTGACACCCTCTAGTGACATAGTTTGTGAAGGGGTTTGTTTCTTTACAAGAATCCGTGCTAGATTGATGCAGGAGCATGAGGCTTGAAGACAAAAGACTTTGAATTTTATTCCAAAAATACAAAAAGGTCTACAAGAAAAGGAGTGGGATTCTTTAGCTGCCACTTTACAAATCTTTCTAGATAGGATTTGAGCTAGAATTCAGGGATTTGAATTATCTTGTAATTAATTCAAGTATTTAGGCTTAGTTGAGATTCTTGAGGAGAATATCATGTAGATTAGATATTATCTAGGATTAGACAAATTTGATCCACTGATTTAGGATTTGATTGTTGTAGGTACAATTATTTATGTAAGTTTTGCATTAGTAGAATGGGATTTTCTGGTTGTGGAAGATTGGAATGTAAATTTGGAATCTCTCTGTATTTTCGTGAATATTGTGCATGAATGGTCAAATCCCAGAGGTTTTAATTTCCTTCGAAATATTTCTGAGTTTTGTTGATTTCCAGTTTGGCCCCTTTAGGATTAGATTTTATATAATCTTGTGTTGTCACATCTAAATCTTCACTCACAGTGCATTGAAATAACCTGAATGTATTCGAAATCACAGAAAATAATTTAGAGATAGACTAAACTTGGAGGAAGTGCTAAGTCTGGCGGAATGAGGAAGCCTTGAAAAATTCGTGAGAAACCCAGAAGAAGATCTGAATTGTCCGATCGACAGATCCAATAGTTCTAATGATCATCGCATGCCAACAAACACAAATGTTAATCAGAATACAAGAGAAGTCTTTGTAGCTGTAAGCAGTATCTCACGCGGTCTCAAGGTGGTAAATGGTATTTTGCAAATTCATGCAATTAACCTGAGGGGTTGACACATAACACAGGAAAACAACTTTTCTTGCGCGCTCTCGACTTGTTATGCATCGTGCAAGATTTCACGCCAGATTACATGATAGCCATTGGACCAAGTGGAATTGATCGATGGTGGAGATTAGCCAAGCTAGTTGGTGAACAGGTGATGCGATAGCCGTTCAATTAGACAGGTCAGATCTGAGAGTGATTGTGTCTGAAGATACTCATGAATTAATTTAAGATTCTAACATGAAAAGGTTATGAACTGTGGTTTTAATTCCTTTTGGTTTCATGGAAAATTTGAAGTTTTGCCATATACCGGGTAAATTAAATAGTTCTGTTATTTTAGCAAAATAACTAAAATTGGAGGTTGATGACTGATACTCCAAAGGAAACCCGAGAAGAAGTTCCACCCGAACTTGAAGAACAAGTTTCTTGTTTTGAACGTTTATCCTTAACACTTACAACCAGCCCACCATTTATGGTATCAGAGCAACTTATTGACACTGAGCAAGATCTCAAAGACTAGAAAAAGAAATCCAACATGGATTTCAGAGTTGGAGGAAGATGTGGTGGTAGTCAAAGAAGAGGAAGAATAGTTGCAAATGCTGAAGTGTTGGAAGCTATGCAAAAGATGCAAGCTATATTAGAAGCAGTGGAAATGGGAAATCAAAGAGATGTAGGTGCTAGAGATGTCAGTGAGCCTAAAGTTGAAGCTGCAGAAGAAGAGGAACCTGTAGAAGTTACTCCTGAAATGAGATTCTTTAAATCAGTGTTGGGATCTATTAGGCCTAAATCTACCTCAGGCTGAGAAAGGTAGGTCTAGGGTAACATCAAACCACACTTAACTTGGTAGCTAGCCCTACCAGGTTGGGAGAGGGCTCTCTCCTTGTCAATCTCAAAGAAAATATGGAAAATAAGGCTTGAGATGACTGGTATGAATACTAATTTTAGGCTAGGTATATACTTAAAGGATTTTGATTGATTTTAGTGGTTGGTTGCTGGATCAGATGGGGAAGGAAACTTTGGGTCTGGGAAATAAACACAAATATGCAGAGGTTTCTGTGGGGCGAGGTAGGAAAGTGTTTCAGCACTTTGAAATGAATGTAATGGTGAGTTTAAAGACTGGTGAGGATTTGGAGAGGGCATGAAAATGTCATGAGTCATCTTCAGACAGTAGAAAACATGTAAAACTAAATAAACCCTAAGGCAAAGCATTGAAATACCAATGGATTCTACCTTTTACACTTGATTCATTTAGTTATGTAGAATAAGAGAGATGATGGCACACATAAACATAAGATCAACTAAATTACAGAGAAGAAAACAATCCTAACTCACATTACCACAAGAATCCCACAAAATGCTGCAAAACCGTGGTTTATTTCCTTGCCAAACTGCAGAAATGATGTAGACATCAGGGGTCGAATCCATGAGAAGAGGGGTGGTTTCAACCATATCTAAACTAGGAGCATAAAAATGGGCAGTGGAACAACTTGCCTCTAAAACCTAGGAAATTGATCCATTCAACTCTAAACCACATACAACTGATGTATCTACCTTATCAAGTCAATTTTTATCATTTTTACATCATAGTACATCAATTTACATCATGCATTTGACCATAAGAGAGAAAAAGTTAGACTAGAAGAAAACTAGGCGAAATTTTGGGCAAACAGGGAAAATTGGCACTTTTTCAACCTATGCATAGCAATTTTTCCAAGCTGGTTTTGGAAGGCTTCCTGAGGTCCAAATCAGGTGTAGGATAGATTTTTGGAAGCCTAGTGAGTCTACTTTTTGGAGAAACTTGAATTTTTTGATTTGGAGTCCATTTGCCCCTCCAAAATTGCAATATCCCAACACTGCTTCCTGTGTGGCCAAAAAGTGGTAGAGAGGGCATTTTTTGGGTGTTTTTGGCCCTTTTGGAGGTCCAAAACTTGTCAAAATTTCCTAGTAATTTCTGAGCATGCATAAGTTTTCCTAAGGAATCCAAAAATGCTAAGTTTTCTCTAAATTGAGGTCCCTATCAAAAGCGAGTGCCGGTGGCACTATGCACATGCCAGAAAAACCTGTTTTTTCCCTGAAAAATTCAAAAATGCCAAAAAGTTCACCAAATTTCTTGAAATTTGGCATGAGTGACCTATGTTAAGTGCTATGCTGGGCCAATGAAGCTTCAGCCAAGATCTTGATCTTATCCTGCTCTTTTTTGCTCCTCAAAGTTCTCCTTAACTTGGCTTTTAGGCTTCTTATCCTTCAACTGTTTGTTCTCTTTCTTGTTCGTCATCTATATCATCCTCGTGCATCTTCTATTTGCCTTTTCTTTGCTACTTATGTCTCTCCATGGAGCTATCACTAAGTGTCTCTTCCTCATAGTCATATTCCCTGTCTCTTTCCATTATTTTCCCTTGGTTTTGAAAATGTGATTATATATGAATGGTTTGTGGATAATAGTATGGAGGAATGGAATGGGTAGAGTGTATGGGGGAGGGAGTGTGGAAATGTATGTGTGAACAGGGTTTAGGGACGAGTAGGGTTTTAGGGAGAGTGGTTAGAGTTTGATGATGTGATTAGGGCTTGTAGGGTTTGGGAGAATGGGTAGGGTTTTAGTGATGTGAATATGGTTTGTAATGAAGTCAGGTTAGTGAAAATTTAGAATATGGGAATTAGGGCTTGTTGTCTAGGGAATTATGGATAGGAGGATGTGGTTTAGGAAAATGGTAAAAGATGATATAGGGCAGCAGTAATGAGTGTGTTTTTACAACATATGAGAAAATTTAGTGACAATTAGGGTTTGATGTCTAGATAATCAATACAACCCAAAAACTTACGCAACAATTCCTTTTAGCAATAAAAATGATGTTACTTACTTGCCATGGAGGAATTTGGGAGTTTTGAGGAAATTTGATAAGTTTCAAAACTGTTTGTAGCCCAATTTCCAGGTGCGTAGCGCACTCACCCAGGTGTGTAGCGCACTTTTTATGCATAGCACCCATTCAAAACTCAGTGTAAAACCTGCACCAGGTGCGTAGTGCCAATTCTGTGCGTAGCGCCAGCTGGCAGGTGCATAACACTTTTTGCAGGACAATTTTGGAGGCTTTCCCGGTGTCCAAATTGGGCATGCCATAGCTTGTTGGAAATCTTATTGAGTCTACTTTCCAACACAACTTGAATTTTTCAATTTGGAGTTCATTTGCCCTATCCAAATTAAAATCTGCCAAGACTGGTCAAAATGTGCAAAATGAGGCTGCCTAAATGCAGGTCTTCCTCAACTCCAAATTGAGCTCATGATAGCTCATTGGAAATATCTCCCTTTCTAGATATCATTTGAATAATCAAGCAAGTCATTTGGTCAACCAGGCTAGGAGAAATCTTGATTTTCCCAAGGCCACTGTAGAGGTGCAGCAACCCTCCTGAGGCAACTTTATGTTTGACATTTCTCTAAAACCATGACACCTATGTAAAAAGTGAAGGACGTTTTTATTACTTGGGCTAGTTTGGAAAAAAACCTCTCTCAGTGTTTCCAAATTCATGTTTTCTTGCTCAAAAACATCATTTGAGTAAAACCTATCCCGATGTGTGGAAGGGGGGATTTGTTGAAATGAAGTGGAATAAAGGGGATAAGGGGCTTCTAAATTTTTGAGAAAATTTTGGGAAGTAGGGAGAGATGTTAGGAAATAGGGGAAAGTGGAATTTCAAAGATTGAGTGAGGGGAAGGGGTCCAAAAGTGCTAAACACAGGCCTAGCCTAGAAAATTGTCAAATTGTAGCAAGAAACTAGGGTTTGTGGGAAAATGGGGAATTTGAGGGATATCAGTGATGGGAAGTGTTTAATAAGGTACACTAAGGATAGGGAAAAGTGTATGAACATCAGGACACAAGTTTTGTTGATGATTTGACCATCCAAGAGAAATTACCTTCAAAACCATGGGAGAGGGAAATGAGCCTTACCTAACCACAACTAAAGCACAAACAAGGTGTAAAATGACCCATTGGAACCTACAATGATGATGAAAACTCTTTGAATGATGGTTCACTCAGCTAAATGGTGACATGGACCGACACTTGGAAAATTTTGGAAGGAGTGAAAACAAACCCTAGACCTAATACCTAGTGACCAACTTTTATTTGAAGATTCACTGAAATGAAAAAATTTGACCTTGACATCCTAAAACTACGTTGTAAGAGTATATTTGGTAACTGGTGCAAGGATTCAAAGACTGACACTAACAAGATCCACATCTAAACCCAGACTTGAGGTTTCAGTTTATACCAAAGGTTTAAACCCTGAGGAGTTGATAGACTGGATTAATGACATGGATAAATTCTTTGATTATGAAGAAGTGGAAGAAGGAAAGAGCATGAAATTTGTTGTCACAAAATTGAAAGGACATGAACCACTTTAGTGGGATGGAGTGCAGGCAGAAAGAAGGAGACTTGGTAAGCGGCCAATTAAAAATTGGAACAGGATGGTGTCAAAGTTGAGAGGTAAGTTTTTGCCAAGTGATTATCAACTTTTATTATTTAGATAGATGCATAATATTATACAGAGGTCTTTGACAGTGAAAGAATACAAAGAGTAATTTTACAAAGTGAGCATAAGATCTAAACAAATTCAAGATACAGACGAGAAGGTTGCAAGATATATAAATGGTCTTAGAATGGAGATCCAAGATGAGATAAGTGTGTTGTTTCCTAAAACAATAGAAGAGGCTTATTAGATGGTATTGAAGGCTGAAGAAAAACTCATGAGGAAGCAATCTTCTAGAAGTAGAGGTACTTTTTAAGGAAGTGGAAGTCAAGGTGGTAGAGGAAGACCTACAACACTTAGAGATGGAGCTAGCAGTAGCTCGAATTAGCAGACACCCACAGAAGGTGATGCAAGTGGCAGAAGGAGTCTTTCCAGAGGAAGAGGAGGCAGAGGTAGAGGAAGAGAAATCATATGTTATAGATGTAACAAGCTGGGACACAAAGCCTATGAGTGCCCATAAAACACAGGGACAAATCAGAGAAATGTAATTCTTACTCAGACGGAAGAGGAAGTAGTAAAGGTGCGAAAAGAAGAAAATGTACTAGAGAAAGGGGAATATTTGGTAGTTGACAAAGTTTTGTTAAAGCCAACAAAGGAAGTTGTTGAACCATCGTAGAGAAAGACTTTTTTCAGGACTGTGTGCAAGGTTCAAGGAAAATGCTGTCAAATGGTAATTGATAGTGGTAGCACCGATAATTTGGTCTCTACAGAAGTGGTGGAAAAGTTGAAATTAAAGACAAAGAAACATCCAACACCTTACAAGTGTGATGGCTTCAAAAAGGACATCAGTTGTTAGTGAATGAATAGTGTGAAGTGGAGTTACAGTTGGGCAGCTACAAAGACAAAATTCTGTGTGATGTGATGCCTATGGATGTGTGTCACATATTGATGGGAAAACCTTGGTAGTATGACAGAGGAGCTATGCATGACGGGAAAAAGAACACATACAAATTTGGTAAAGATGGTATTAATCATACATTGATGCCTATGGAAGAAGAGGATGCATCAAGAAAATATAATCCAAAGACTCTATTGCTGAGTGGAAAAGAATACTTGCAACAGATTGAAGAGAATAAGGTAAATTTTGCATTGACTCTATTGCTGAGTGGAAAAGAATACTTGCAACAGATTGAAGAGAATAAGGTAAATTTTGCATTGATTTGCAAACCCAAGGTAATCACTACTTCTACTAAAATTTATGATTTTCCGATTGAAATTCTAAAGATGTTGGAAAATTATTGTGATATCATTGTAGATGATTTGCCTAATGAGTTACCACCCATTAGAAAAATCCGTGATCATATAGATTTGATTCCAGGGGTGAATCTGCCATATAAAGCAGCTTACAGGATGACTCCCACAGAAAATTATGAAATCAGAAAACAGGTTTAGGAATTGTAAGATAAAGGACTGATTAGAGAAATTTTGAGTTCTTGTGCAGTGCCAACCGTGTTGAGTCCAAAGAAATATGGAGGCTGGAGAATGTGCACTAATTCAAGAAAAATCAACAAAATAACAATCATGTACATATTTCCTTTACCTAGAATTGAAGATTTGATGGATTGTTTAAGTGGAGCAAGATATTTTACAAAGCTAGATTTAAAAAGTAGTTATCATCAAATAAGGATTAGAGAAGGAGATGAATGGAAAACTGCTTTTAAAACAAATGAAGGACTGTATGAATGGATGGTAATGCCTTTTGGGTTATCAAATGCTCCTAGTACATTTATGAGGCTTATGAATGAAGTGCTGAAAGAATTTATTGGTAAATTTGTAATAGTATATCTGGACGATATATTAGTTTATAGCAGATATAAAGAGGAGCATATGAGACATTTGACTTATGTCTTACAGAAGTTGTAACAAGGAAAGTTACTGCTGAATTTAAAGAAATGTTCATTCATGAAGGAAGAGTTAGTATATTTGGGCTTTAGTGTTTCTGTTGATGGATTAAAGATGGATCCAGAGGAGATAAAGGCAATCATAGAGTGGCCTTCACCGAAAAGTGTTTTTGAGGTAAGAAATTTTAATGGTCTTGCTAGTTTTTATAAAATATTCATAAGGAATTTTAGTAAGATCAATGCTTCTATTATTGACACTATCAAGAAGGATAAATAACCATTTAAATGGATAGTTGACGTAGAAGAGAACTTCCAGCTTTTGAAAAGAAAGATCACTGAAAAAACCTATTTTAATTTTGCTTGATTTTAATAAACCTTTTCAAGTGAAATGTGATGCTAGTGGAGAAGCTATTGGCGTTGTTTTAAGTCAAGAGGACAGACCTATAGCTTATTTTAGTGAAAAATTGAATGGATTGAAAAAGAAATATTCTTCTTATGATAAGGAATGTTATGCAGTTGTGCAGTCATTGAAAAAGTGGAGACATTACTTGATGTCTAAGGAGTTTGTATTTTATTCAGACAATCATGCATTGCAGTACATTATGCAACAACCAAATCTTAGTCAGAAAGATGCAAAATGGGTAGAATATCTTCAAAGTTTTAATTTTGTATTAAAACATATAAATGGCCAATCAAACAAAGTAGTAGATGCCTTAAGCAGAAAAAGTATCCTAGTTTAGGAAAGTCAAATTCAAGTGTTGGGTTTTGATTTTATTAAAGAATTATATGAGAAATATTTAGATTTTAAAGAAGCATTTGAAGCTTTTAAAAATACTGTTTTGTTAGAAATAAGTAAGTGGCTGGATTTTTTTCTTACAGGAAGGATTGTTGTTTAAAAGAAATCAGATGTGCATACCAAATTTCTCTATGAGAGAAAATTTAGTCAAGGAGAAACATAGTGGTGGACTTGGAGGACATTTTGGTGCAGATAAGACTTATGAGCAGTGGAATCGGTTTTATTTATGGCCGAAGATGAGATCTGAAGTGGAAAAGTGTGTAAAAAATTGTAAAATCTGTCAGTATGCAAAGGGAAGGAGCCAAAACACAGGTTTGTATGTTCCATTACCTATTCCAGATAGACCTTGGGATATGGTAAGTATGATCTTTGTTTTGGGTTTACCAAAAGCTCAAAGAGGAAATGATACAATTTATCTTGTGGTTGACATATTTTCTAAAATGGCACATTTTATTCCATGTTATAGAATCAGTGATGCTACTCACGTTGCTAATCTGTTTTTTAAGGAGACTATAAGGTTGCATGGGTTCCCTAAGAGCATTGTTTCAGACAGAGACACTAGATTTGTTGGTCATTTCTGAAGGATCTTGTGGAAGAAACTTGTTACTAAACTGAGTTTTAGTTCAGCTCATCATCCTCGGACTGATGGACATACTAAAGTTGTAAATAGAAGCTTGGGTAATCTTCTGAGGAGTCTTGCAGGTGAACATCCAAAACAGTTGGATCAAATTTTGGCACATGCTGAATATGCTTATAATGATTCTCCTAACAAGAGTACAAGTCAGAGTCTATTCCATATAGTTTATGGAATGCTCCCAAGAGGAGTGTCTGAATTAAGAGACTTGGGAAAAGCTGAAATGAGAAGTGCTAAAGGAGAATATTTTGCTTAAGAGATTCAAGCAATACATGAATAGGTAAAACAAAAGTTATAGGATAGCAACATAAAGTACAAGAGCAGAGAAGATTTGAAGAAGAGAGAAGTTAATTTTGAGGTTGGAGATTTGGTTTTAGCACACCTAAGAAAGGAAAGGTTTCCAAAAAGGGTGTATAACAAGCTAAAATTTAAGAAACTTGGACCATGCAGAGTGTTGAGGAAATTTTCGACAAATTCATATGAAATTGAATTACCCCTTGACATTGGAATATCTCAAATTTTCAATGTTGTTGATTTGTATAGGTATGAAAATAGAAATGTAGATGTTACAAAAAAAGATAAAGAAGAACAATAGGTTGACTGGGTAAAAGAGTTGCCTACAGCAAAGGCACTACAACAAAAAATATTTTAGATAAGAGATTGTTTAAAAAGACAAGGGGACATGAGTATTTTCAGTATTTGATTAAGTGGAAGGATCAACCAATTGTTGATGCTACTTAGATGACAGATGCCATGCTACAAAAGTTGGGCAGTTCTGTAGAAGAGCTTGTTGGGCATAGAATCCCCCCAAGGCATGTTTTGGGGATTAAAGCCCAACTTTTAACCAAATCTTGTTGTAAAGCTCCACGAATTGCGGGTGTAGGTTGCGAAAGTATGATAGAGTCACAGGGTTGTCAGCCCTAGTTTTGTAATGTAATTTCGACTGGATAGACCTACTCATGCTCTGTGGACCATGGGATTGTATAAATAGAGTGATACTCTAAGTGTAAAAGAAGACTAACTGATAATGAAGGAAGAATGAGAAGTCTAAGTGGTGGAGTCAAAGTGTAGAGTGGGTCTGTGGGTCGTAGAGTAGGAGAAGGCTCTGCAGCTGAGTGCATAGAGGCCCAGTAGTCCGCAGTTGAGTGCGCGGACCCCTGTAGCTAAGTGCATAAGGTGAGTCAAGTCTGTAACCAGGGAAAGAATCAATAAAGAGAAGCTTTGCTATAATTATGTGTATCTGTTCTTGGTTTAATGCATGATTGATATAATTTGCAAATATATTGTTTATTTACTATGCGCACCTGTATGAAGGTCCTATGTTGTTAAGTATAACTTAAAGCACTCAAGTAGGCAAAGATAATTAACTAATATTGGAATATAAGCAAGCTTTTTGGTAATAACACAGAGAACGGTGCACAACCCCTGGGTAGGGCTGCGCAAAGGCAGTATATCAGGCTGCGAGGAACAGGAAAGTGTACAAAGCAACCTGTGCATAGGGACAAACCATAGACTAGGTGAACTCATCAGACATCTCCAGGGTGCAGAAACTTGGTTCTAGCACCCTCCCATACTACGGGTGAGACCTCAGTCCATGTTCTACAGATTATTGCTGAAAGGCCCAATAGTACTGAGATTTGTTTGGCTAATCAACTCCGAACCTGGGTCAAGCCCCAATAAGCCAAAAAATGGTTATATTGTCGGGACTGGGATCTGCATAGAGATGTCCGATGTCGTCTCATTGGAATCCGACAAAGAAAGGAATTAAAGAGTGGTTGGACAGAAAGATTCACAAGTTCGCAGTGTAGGAAAATAGGAATCTGTGATTATCAAAGGAAGAGTGGTTAGATTGCTACTTATATACGGAAATCCATGAAATTTTCTTTGCATCCTTCCCTACTGAGTTGTACGAATGGATCTCAGAGCTAGCAGATAGCTAAGGAAGGTGTAAACTCGACAAACCTATTGTGTGGACTCCATAATTGGTGGGCAGACTGGAAGCATCAGAAGATAAGATCGCACATGTTGTTGATCACTGGCTGGATTGAATCATAGGAGGATTCATCATTGAATTTGCGGTAGATACTTCAGTCAGCCATAGTGAGGCAGAATGATGCCTCCTCATGGGACCATGAGGTAAGTACGTTAAATCTTTTAACACTTGGATTAAAATGCTACTGTGTGAAAAGCGGGTTATGCGAATAAAGTGATGTTTGGGGCTACGCGAAGTGGGAAAATCTACGGAAATAAAGGTAGCACAGAAGTAGAAACTAGCCCCTTGTTATCACCTCCGCGAGGGGGCGAAGAAGAGCTCGTGAAGGTTTCTCCGAGAAGTGCCATCAACTTGATAAGGCAAAGAATTCTGCACATACCACCCCCACCCACACCACCACTAGTTCCACCATCTTCACCCTCGACTTTGCCCATACCACCTCTGCCACCACTGTGAAGCAGTATGGCTAGCACGATAAAGCTACCAGTGTTTAAGGGAGTAGGGAATGAAGATCCATACCAGTTTTGGTTTGTGATTAAAGTTTTATGGGAACCACAGGGTGTCATGGATGGGAATATAAGGAAGGCAACATTGGTTAGTGCTCTGCAGGATCGCGCACTAACTTGGTACATTAAGCATTCCAATAACAATCTGAATGCAGGGATAACGAATATCTATACTACACTAAACAAAGAATTTAGTAGGACAAAGTCGGAGGCACATTCCATCATTGGATTCAAGGAAATATCAATGCTACCAGGTGAAACCCCATTGGAATTGGATCAAAGACTGAAGTGCACAATTTGCGAAGCAAACATGACCTTAACAAATGGGCAACACTGCGAATGGTTTGTAACCTCGTTAACACCGTATCTATAGAACGCATTATCACAACAAAGGCTAACAACTTAGGTTGAGGCTTTAGAGGTCACGATGAGATTGCATGAGACTCATATACAAGATCCTAACCTAGGAGTCCAATAGATTCACGCGCAATTGAAAAACTTGTGCCTTGAGATGCAGAGTTTGAAACAAGACAAGATGGCTTATCTAGAAGTGCGTGATGAGGTATGGTGCATAAAGTGCAAGGGACAGGGGCACGACAAGGACCACTGCCCGGTGTTCACAAATTACCTCGTGGGAAGAGGACCAATTCCATTGAGACCGGAGGTACAAGTAGGACCAAGTACAACACCTGCATTATGGTGCGCGATTTGTCAGATAGGAGGAAAGCATGCTACAGATAACTGCCATCTATTATAGAAGTATACACAGAATTCACATCAGTTATTTTATAATTTCTATAGATCAATAGGCCATGATGAGCGCACCTGTAGAAGTTATGAGCTAATGATGGATCAGACTCCTACCTACAAAGTTTAGGCTGAAACACGACCCCTTGACCAGAATGCAGGGATGGCATGAACTGGATTTCAGGGGCGCGAACAAGGTTGAGGTGGAAGGGGACTAGGTAGAGGTCGTAGACAACTGATATGTTACAATGGAGGGTTGGGGCATTATGCCCGTGATTGTACAAATCCAACGAGACCATCATGCTTATATTGCACGCAGTTTGATTATGAGATGGAGGACTGTCCTGCACTGATAGCAAGGTTGTGCGATAAAGGAGCAATCCAGCCTCCCTTGACTCAGAACCTACAAATGATGAGGTCTAAGCCATGCGAGGAAGACCCCAATGTAAATATCGTGCTCCGAAGTGGTATTATGATAAGGGAGGACAAAGGCAAGTAGCCTGAAGAAAGTACCTGGGTTTGCAAGGCTCCAACAAAGGAACTAGAATTTGAATTGGAACACGCTAAGGAGACATTCATGGAAGCTAAGAGGAGCTTCACGGATGCCTCCACTTTAGGAAGTAAAGGCAGACTCGAGCCGGAAATGGACCCATAGATGCTCACTACGTTCTTGGAGATATGCATGAAGCTGCTACGCAACAACAAGGCTATAAAGGGGCTGTAAGAACTCATAACTAGATGCGCTGGGACTGTGCTAGCTGAACAACACGTAGTCTGGAAGCTTGGGACACACATGACATGAACAGGAAGGGAGATGAGATTGACTGCACAGATCAAGGAAGATGAGATGGATCAAGTGATTCTAGATCTAGGATCAAACGCGAATGTCCTACCAAAGAAGACATGGGAGTGCATGGGCAGGCCTCCGTTGCAATGGTCTCCTATCCAACTGCGAATGGCAAACCAACAAAAGATCCTACCTATGGGGAGATTGTAGGGAATCAGAGTAGACATCGAAGGAGAGAGCGCACTAGCAGATTTTGAAGTGATAGAGCTTGTGGATGACAACAATCCCTATCCCACGTTATTGGGAATATATTGGGCCACTGACATGAATGGAGTAATAAATCTAAAGAAGCGTAAGATGATCTTTGAGAAAACGTCACTACACATAGTGGTACCTTTAGACCTCGCAGAAGGATCGCGCTACATAGAACCAGTGTGCGACTATGACAACGACGATGATCTGGATTGCATCTACAAGGTAACTGTGTGGGAGAAAGATTGGTTAAATCCAACCATGGATGGCCAAATCTCTTGGGAACGCGAAAGCTCCTACACTTCATATTTTGACGAGGAAATAGAAAGATAGCAAAACCAGTTACACGAGGTAACCATGCTCAACTGTAACATAATGACAAGGTCGTTGTGCTACATAGAAACAGAGGTAAGAGACTTGCCTACGTATGACAGTTTGGGTGAGGTGGATGATTTCCTGAACAAATTTGAAAAACAAGGTTTGGAACAACAGTGTTTAGGCGCTCTAAAATGGGTATTGTGCACTACGCCCGCAAGGTGGTGGGGTATGCACCAAAGAAGTTTTGAGGATTGGTGTGAATGCAGGAGGATGATGTGCTTATGATTTGGGAAGCCTCAGATGTGATTGAAAGACAAGTATGATGGACAAGATGATCCACATACGCACCTCACAAAATGGATGAAGGTATATGGGGAAGAGCCACAACCTGAGTGGGTGCACCTATTTTGTCACACCTTGGATATTATACCCATGAATTGGTATATAGAGATAGAGCTCTGCCATGGCACAAATGAATGGGATGTCTTGCACGAAGGATTCTTGTTAACCTTCACGTTTGAGGATCGTTGGTGGGATACTGTTGATGATGCACTACAAGCAGTAAAAGTGGCTATCTTTAAAATATCCTAGGAGCCAATGGAAGTGCTTCAGCCTGAATGGGTGACCTAGCTGAGCTGCGTGCTGGAGTGTTACAATGTAAACATTGAAGAAGACAATGAAGATCCACACAAAGTTAACATTCCAAAAACTGAAGGCTATCGTGAGGTTCAAAGGCCATTGATTGAAGACCCTAACGTTACCACGCTGGTAAAAGCAAAGCAAGTAAACATTGGTACAGAGGCTGAACCGAAGTATGCAACGCTCGATGACTACTAGGATGATGCCACGGTGGATAAGGTCACTGAGTTACTCCGCGAGTACCAAGAATTATTCCTAACCAAGATCACAGACTTAAAGGGGATCATTGGCGATTTAGCGATGATGAATATCACCCTAAAACCCGACGTGAAGCCTGTTAAGTAGAGGCCTTACTGCTTGAATCTAAAGTATAAGGAAAAGGTCCACATAGAACTAGACAAAATTCTCACAGCAGGAATCATTGAGCCAGTGGAAGAATCTGATTGGGTAGTACAAGAGAAGAAGTAGAAGGGAGAGATAAGAATATGCATGGACCTCAGGAAATTGAATGATGCTTGTGTGCATGACCCATTCCTTACTCCGTTCACAGATGAAGTATTGGAAAATGTCAGTGGGCAATAAGCATATTTGTTTACTTATGGGTTCTCAGGGTACCACCAGATCAAAATCACGCCAGAAGATAGGAGCAAGACCACCTTCATGACTGAGTGGGGCTGCTTTGAATACACTGTTATGTCGTTTGGGTTAAAGAATGGGCTGGCCATCTTTTCGTGCATAGTTGTTGCAACATTCAAAGAGTATATCCACAAATTCCTGGAGGTCTATCTGGATGATTAGACTGTATTTGGATTGGTTAAGCACCATGTAGCGAACTTACGCTTGATGCTGGATACTCGCTGATGACACCAAATTGCGCTGAACCTCAAAAAGTGCACGTTCCTTGTTCCCTTTGGGAACCTGTTGGGACATGTGGTCTACAAACAGGGACTAATGGTAGACCTTGCGAAGATTGTAGTAATTCTGAATCTAAAAGCACCGCGAAGTGTTAAACAGTTGCATGCTACCTTGGGACATACAGGGTACTATAGGAAGTTCATCAAAAGTTATGCCCAGATCACCAGGCCAATGGAAAAACTTGTTGGCATTATGTTTCTGGTATGGTTATATGTTACAAATGTTGTACTTGATGGCAGCACCCATGGCATGGCTCTCAATATGATGAGAATTAAGAATTACGCAGGAGAACAATTCAGAAGATGCGTACCCGCAGGTATGCTGTGTAGGGACCGCGTCCAGACACATAGGTTACCCATTCATGAGGTGCGTATCCCCAGTGCATACACTTCAAGGCAGTAAAGCGTGCACACGTGGGGTTCCTTATGTTTAACCCTTGGTATTTAGCCAACGGTATTGTGTTATTATGGTTTTGGCCCGTGGTATTGTTTTATATTATTATTATTATTGAGCCCATGATCCATGATTTGAGGAAGAGGTTGCCTATATAAAGCAAAGGAGATCATTTGGCTTGGGTATGCTTTTGGGTTGAATATCTTAAGATCTGAAATATTGGGTTATTGTTTCAAAAGCTCGATCTATATGAAAATGAAGTGGAAAGCGAATCTGTGAAGGGTTATCTCTCGAGCGTTGCAGCTGCAGAAGTGAGGAGGCGCCACAGAGGCACCACAGAAGGCGCAGTGCGAAGGCGCCACCGAAGGCGCAGTGCGGAAGATGCCACAAAGGCACCACAGAAGGCGTAGTGTGGAAGACGCCACAGAGGCACCACAGAAGGCGCAGTGTGGAAGACACCACAGAAGGCGCAGTGCGGACGCGCCACAAAAGGCGCAGTGCGAAGGCGCCACAAAAGGCGCAGTGCGGAAGACGCCACAGAGGCGCCACAGAAGGCGCAGTCCGGAAGACGCCACAGAGACGCCACAGAAGGCGAAGTGCGGAGGCGCCACAGAAGGCGCAATGTGGAGGCGCCACTGGAGGCGCAGTGCGAAGGCGCCACAGAAAGCGCAGTGCAGAGACGCCATAGAGGCGCCACAAGAGGCGCAGTGCAGAGGCACCACAGAAGGCGCAGTGCAGAGACGCCACAGAGGCGCCACAGGAGGCGTAGTGCAGAGGCGCCACAGAAGGCGCAATGCGGAGGTGCGTGGCGCCACAGAAGGCGCAGGTGCGGAGGTCAGTGGCGACACAGAAGAATAGTGCGTACTTGTACGCAGGCATTACATGGGAGAAGCTGCGTACTTCTCTTGAAATCAAATTAGTTGTCCATGTTTATCCTTGCTGTGTTCTGGGTCTGGTTTCTAGTATTATGATTTGATAACAGCAGTCTGAGAAGTGATTGATTATGTTCTTAATGACTCATCTTCATGTGATCTGATAGACTAGATCTGATTAATGACTCTCATTGTATATGTATTGATCTAGTGATTGGGTGATTCAGAAGGTTTGATTATGAGCTTCAATGTGGTTATTGGGTCCAGTATGAAAATTGGATGAAACATGTCTGTTCAGATTATGTGTTGTGCTTCAGTGTATCCAGTATGAAAATTGATGAAACGTGGTACCTGGAGGAGAGAAGATTGTAGGCCGGTGCCTACGTACTAGTACTTAAGCTAGTACAAAAGTAAAGGGGAATCTTTGCAGCATTGTAGCAGGTAACAGCGTGCGTACTAGCAAATGGATTGGCTAGTACAAGAGCAAAGGGGGTTGTAGCTCCCGTACTCGTATAAGACTGCACCAGTACAAATATTGTAAAAGGATTTTCTTATTAAGAAGAAGATTGAGATGACTTGCAGCAGGTGGTTGTCTCCCGCATTGGGTTTCTACCTTATATCATGGTGTTCATGTGTGTGCCTTATGTGTGATGATCTATTCTATGTTACTGCATCTGTTAACTGATAATATGGTTGACAATGTTCTAATGCACTCATTGAAGATCAATTAACTTAATCGTAAGAAGTTGTGGAAGTAGCATATGTGAATCTGGTTATGGAAATGAAAAAGTTTTATTAATGTGATAATACTGATTCACCCCCCCCCCCTCTCAGTATTATTTCCAACACTCAGTTAGTCCTTCTACTCCTCGTTGGGGCTCCCGTAGAAAGGTATAATCAAAGAGACTCGGTACCTCAAGGACCCTACCCTTATTTCAGCCTTCATGGGACTATCACTTCACATTGCCCCACCTCCCACTTGGAGGTATGGATGCATGTGATCCCTCTGCCCATTTGGCTCGAAATTCCCCCCTACTAGAGTTTTCTACATGAGTGGATGCCTCCACTCGGTCTGCTTTCGACATCTCGAGTTGTGGCTGCTCCACAACCTCCTGAAGTTGCTTCACCAATTATGGCTCCTCCACAATTGTCTGAGAATTCTTCTGGTGCTGCATGCTGAGAGGTAATGTACTCTCCCTCTCAACCGCCAAGTCTCCAACATTTTCCTTGCTCCTCAAGGCTTTGCATGCATCTTGAACCTCAAGAGCATACAGGTTCTTGGCTAGCACACCAATCTATTTCATCTTTCCCGCCGTCACGAAATTTTCTAGAAAAAGAGCTGATTTTAAATCAATGATATCTCCCTCAACTGAACTCCGATTCAACCAATTTGTTTTTTGAATTTGGGTCTTTTTCTGCAAGGAATCCAGATCTACTATTTGTTTTTGAAAAATTTTCACAAAAAACTTTAGATCTTCTCTGAAAACTCGTGGCCCAATTTTTTTTTTTACTTCGAATTTTCTTCTTTACATACTATTCACTGCTTCGATCACCTTTGCTCCAATACCATGTAGAACTTTTTGTACAAAACCTCGCTCTGTATGATGTAGAAATTCTTACTGTAGATCACCTGATAATGCAATATACTAAAGAAAAATACTTGATCTACTTCTACAAACAAACTTGCGGAAGCTTAATCGATTTGAGCAAGATCAAATAGAACACATATAACAGAGAAGCAGATTCAATCACGCATGAAACACAAAAAAATACTCTGGAGAAAGCCTTAGCTAAAAACCCCACTATTTGTATTATCATACAAGTGGAAATATCTCATGATTACATAAAGTTTTAGCTCACAAGCTATCCAACACTCAGTACAATCCCTTACTACTGCTCATAGACAGAATAGACAACACCTATGCCTTCTTTCAGTCCTCCAAGCCTCATATTTCCTTGTGCAGTTTCTCTTGGGTCCTCCAGCTACAACCTATATGATTCTCACCTCACACACAAAACTCACCTCTAAAATAACTATGCAATCCTTAAGGAAATAATTCGTTCTGCATGGATGAGTTTCCTTTATAGGAAAATTCCTCCAACTGATAGTACTTTGTCCCTTCCTTTAATCTCAACTGGGTCTCTGTCTAAACTGACATGCATGAGTTATTTATGAGAGAATATTCAGTTATCTCGAGAACACTAGTTGCATGCATGCATGCATTAATTGATTGAACACACAATTAGTTCCTCCAACTGTCTAGAACTAATTTTACTAGACTTCACTCACTTAACTCAGCTAACTAATTACAACTCAAATACAACTCATCCTTATCTCCTTAATTAAGGGATAAATTCATCAATCAAAGGGATAATTGTTGCATGTCTTCACATAGACTTCATGTTTGATTTTCTCCAACTAATTAACTCAAGGTTAATTAATTAATTATTTTTCAAGTAGCTAGTAAGACTAAATTCAAATTTTAATTTAGGGACTAATTAAAATCGGAAACTATCCCAAAATTCTATTTATAGCAATGTTATTTTTATCATTTCTATTTTTTTTCTATTTCCAACAGAGTCAGAGTATATCCTGAAATGCTATTTATAACAATGCCATTTTTAGCAGTTCTATTTTTAGCATTTCTTGTTGCTATTTTCAATAGTTTATATATGTCCCAGAGTGTAAAAGTAAAACATCGGCGGTTAAAAATACAAATAATTTCCCTTTGTGTTATCAAAGTCATTTTCCCAATTTTATTGTTTTTGTAATTTAATTAAATTGAAAAGATTTAGGGTTCTCCATAATCTCTTTGTACAAAGAAATGCATGAGTAATTGTGGTGAAAATTTTGTTTGTTTTCTTCTCAATTTAAAATTTTAATGTTCCACAAGGATAAAAACAATGTTAGTTTTTAGTCTAGGATATAAGATAAAAGTTGTTTCTTCACAGTGAGTTTTAATCTAACCTAGCCTATAATGTATATATCTGTTATGTTATTTAATTAGGTGGAAATTTGATAAATTAACAATTAATAATAATAATAGTAATTGATATCATTTTAAAGAATGGGTAATATATCAGTTATATCCATATCGAATTCATATAATTTGGTGACATGTATTAATCTCAGAAATAGAGTACACTTAATTACTATTGTCATAATTTTATTATATAAATTTGCATAATTGTAATTAAAGTGGTCGAAATATGTTAATAGGCATCCTTTTCTTCCTTTTAATTATGTTGAGTAATGTATCAAGCGTGGTCCCCGACTAGCATATTTCAAGAAGTTTAATAAGTTGGTTGTGTTAATTCATGTTTTACATTTGTGGGGAGTATTAAAGGATATAGTTAAATATGGCTGAAAATGTTCAAGTTATGGTTGAGGTGGGATTATTAAGATCGACATATAGTTGACTATGGATGACAATGATCCTCTAAATTTAATTATAGTTGACTATAGTAGACTATGATTAACTATGGTTGATCATAGTTATTCATGTTTGGTCAACGTTTACCATGGCTACCCATGGTCGACAATGGTCAACCAAGGTTTACCATAGTCAACCACAATAACCATAATCAAGTATGGCTGACCATGTTTGACTGTAACATCCCCATAAATTACTAGTTATAAAAACATTCAAATGCAGAAGGGAAATTTTTTTTTTAAATAAGAAAAATATGCCATATAACTACATCTACTTTAGAAAAAAACCCACTGTCACTATTATAATGATATAAACTTAGTGGCCCAATTTCAATTAGACCATAAGTTTTCTTACTTTTGATATTGATAGCCATCTTGTGCTCATTTTTTTTAACTAACTGTGGTTTAGCTTGATATATATATTAGTCCTCGAAATTGTTATTCTTCTATTGCATAAATATATACAATTAGTCTTTCTTTTAAATATTCTTAAATGGAAGACCCAAATCCTATAATGGACAATACTTTAACAAAGAAGGGTGCTCCCCAAACATCATATGATGCAATCCTTGATCTATACAATTTGCTCTTTTAAAACTCAGGCAACGATAACATGGCCAGGGTACGTAATGAATTTTGGCTTTTTTAATATTTATGTTCAACATTTGTAATTATAATTATGTCTCCATGGTAAAGTTCATGTTATTGTAATATTTATTATATGCTATGAAGTTTATTAATCATAGACATATAAAAAGGCATAGTTTTATGTTTACAACAATATTAACATCATGGAGGAAAATTTTAACCTCAATGTTTTTAATGTTGTAAGAATCTGGAAACTTTCAAGCTGTAACCCACTAGTATTTCCATGTGGAAGCCTATGGAGACCTTGACATAGTCAGAGCTACACCTCATGTGTCTGAACATCAAGAAAACTCACATTGTAGGGTTTGAATTGATAATTGGAAGGGATCCAGATCATTTGCAGTGTAACTATCCACCCCCATCAAACCATCCCAGTCCGATTTTCTCCTTTTATTGCTATTAAATGAGATCTTAAACCATATAGAATATTCTAACCCTTCCTCCTTTGGTTTGACATCTACAACTTCCTCTACTCAATTTACCATGCTTGTTTACCCTCAATGGAAATTAGGCATGGGCAAGAATCAATTATGAACATGTTGAGGTGATTTTATTTTCTTCCACGTAAGCATCGAACCATGGCTCTTTTACAATTAAGTTCCATTCTCCTTGATTATTTTACTTTCATTTGCGAATGGGGGATTTATATATCTACACAATTTTTCCTTTAATCTTAACAACAACTCTTCGATGGCTTGTAATGGACCGAGGGTTCACCTGACTAGCATTTTTGGTTCCAAGGCATGCTGAGACTCTTGTTACTCTACCTAATTCCCCTCTAGGTAAACCCTAATTATAAATATTGTGAAGGGTTTTAGGTCATTTGTTAATAATTACCTTCATCCTTATACTAATTTTTCCTCCTAACGATTACAAGCACATGACGATAAGTTCGGGTCCCTTCAAATATTGAGGTAACATGAATACTTAGAACTAAACCCATATTGACAAGCATTATGGATATTTTGTGTTTTCTTTCGTTAATAGACTTCATTTATCCAACTATTCTCATAGAAAACTATTTTTGCTCATTTACATTTACAAGTTTGACTCTCTCGCTAGAAGGAATACAAAACTATTTTTGTCCAATTTAATAAAAGTTCATTATCATGGAGAAATTCTTCGACCTACCATTCTCTACATTTTTACATTTCTTTATTTTTGTCTAATTTTAGTCGACCATGAGGCCAAGAGGCCAAGACTAATTTTGTTGGGGTTTGAATGACTAGAGTTCCTTTAAATTGTGAATTTGAGTCTCCTCGTTGGTAGGTTGTTTAACAAGTTTTTTGAAAAAAAAAAAATTTAATTGTTTTTATTGATACATTGTAATATTAGTGATTATGGCCAAGTGGCCAAATTACTTTGTATCTAGAAATATTTTAATTGGTCTTGGCTATTGGATTTGGGTTTCTTTAACAATTGAAATTCAGGCATATTTTTAGATATAATGTAAATTATCTCATTTAAACTTAAATTTTGATCTTATCTAAGAACTACAAGTACACAATTTCTTCTCTTTCTGGTATAAAGATGAAAACATTGTTTATTCTCTTTTTGTTTATGTAAATTATTATAGGTTGTTTCTTTGCTCAGAGGAAGTCTTCTTGTATAGTTATTATTTGAGGTCGCATGTTGTGTTACCCCTCTGTTTTTTATTTTACTGAGTTTTTATTTTTAGAATAGCATACTTTTAGATTGGTGGCGAAGGAAGCCATGTTGAACTTGTAAAATAATATGCTTAAATAAAATTTAATGTAATGCGACTTATATATTATTATTAATAAACATATTGTTGGGAATTACTAAAGAGAAAAGCACCAGGGTCAAAATATTATTACCAGTTTTAAACAACTAAGGAGCGATAAACTCAAGTTATTCCTTCTCTAGAAAATCTCCTAAAATTCCCAAGAAGAAATAATTGGAAAAAAATATATATTTATTATGATATAGGAGAAAATGATTATAATAAACCACTTTGTAGAGTAAGTTATTAAGTTGGGGTGAATTAAAGCGCCGCGGGAAGAAAAACGCAAGCTTTAAAGGAAAAAGCAGAACACCTTTTTCGAAAGAAAATAAAAAATACATAAAAGCCTAGGCAGATGGCTTCCAAACCCAAAAGGAAGGGTGTTCCCAAAAAACCTTGTTGGGAAGCAAACTTATAAAATAAGCCATAAGTAATCATTTAGGTTTTTTATTATGATGGTAGGAAAATATTAGCTGAGAGGAGAACTGGTGGACTTAGTTCATTGTTGAGAGGAGTATGCTCATCTACTGAGAAATTGTTGCAACAAGAATTCTAGTTAGGATTATGGTTTTGAATTAAGTTGCCATCTTAAACTTTTCTTTCTGTATGCAATAGTGAAAATAGGACATATCTTCTCTCGTAAGGAATTGTTTTCTTTTTGTATCTATTGCATAGGTAATTAACACGATGAGTTAATAGATGAGTGTAATGGAAAAAAAATATATCGAAATCAATAAATATTATAAGCTAGTGAAATTATTTAGTAGTGGACCACCAGATTTGGCCTACTCGTTATACCTGTGATATCATAATTTATTCTTATTTTGACATATCCTTTGTAATAAAATTCAATTATTTATTTAGATAATAGGAATGTTTTTCTGAGTTTGTGAGGAGAAAAAATAACAAATGGAATGACTCGGGACCTATAGGGATCTGAGATACCATCCACCACAATAGATACCCATAATCGGCTAGGCATGTAATATTGTACGAAAAAAAGTCAACACCCAATTGTTCTGTTCTAAATGATTGCTATAGGTCTTGGGAAGACAAGAAGCATGAAATAAAAAATTTGAAAGGAATCAACAAGGGTATGTCATTACAGTAAGGAAAAACTTGAATACATGTAGGGAAGGTATTGTATGTGTGCATTCTATCATTGTATCTTATTTTACCCATGGAGCAAGGTGTATAGCCCACAGTTTTTTTTTTAGATCTGGTGACTAAGGAAAATCGAGAATATATATTACACTAAGGAACTCGCAATACCTAATCTATTTCAGAGTATGTAAGGACAAATTTGGGGCTTCATTGAACCAGTAATATTGTACTTTTATCGAAATGAAAATGAGAAGAAGTACTAACACGAAATCACACATATCCCTAAGGAAAATGACTTCAAGTAAGACAAAAGAAACAAACATGTTTATGGGTGCAATCATTGTTTTACCCTTGAGTAATAGGAAAATGAGGAGCTTAACTACATCAAATCATACAAGCAAGAGTATATCAAAACCATTGGTCTGCAAATTACATTGTAAAGTCCTCCATAATTTTCATTATAAATAATAACCTAAAATGTCACAAAAGGTAGAGTTTTATTAAACCAATAATATTTTAAAATTCACAAAAAGAAGGGTTTTCACTATAAATAATATTTTATAGATTAAAATGTTAAACCAATACAACTTTCTAAAGGAAAACCCTCAATAATTCTACACTAAGATAACTGAGAATTACAATATCAACGAGGCATATATCCTTTAAACCCTGAAAATTATACAAGCAACATCAATTGAAGTAGTAGGAAGATACATTAAAAGAAAGTTATTAGGTTATGTTTGTAGCCTTTTCATCACTAGCAATGGAAAAAAATTATCTTCCATGACCTAGAATTGTTACTCGGAGGGGATATTTGGCATAAAAATATACAAATAGAAAATCCCTCTCCAAGCCAAGAGTGGTAGAGAGAAATAGCATGACAATTTAGTGTTTTCACCCTTAGAAGAGTGCAAGAAGTTGAAATGCTCAATAGTAGAAACCAACTTGTAACATAAGAAGATGAGTTAGAAGGCATGCCCTATGTCTCTTGGAAGTGTGTGTATACCTGCAACAAGGAATTGTGTATGTGATGAGACAACATGCTTAAGGGTAATGCATCTAGTGTTAATTAGTAGTAATAACATAGAGAATAAAACAAATCCAAAGATATTTACCTGTAGTGTCGACGACTAAAGAAATATTTACCCTACAAGATATATTAGTTTATTATTATACTAGAAGGAATTGATAGGGGTTTTCGTCACGTCCATCAATTGGACACATAAAAGAAAAACAAAATATAACAAATATCACACTAAAGAAAATAATGAATACTATACATGAAGGTGATATTGGTTCCTTCCCAATATTCACCAAATGGAATGAGGGATTTCGCCAGGTCTATATGTGATTAGAAGCAAATTAAAATTATTTATATATTTTTGTCAGGCTATAGAAACTTCCAAAAGAAAGGAAAAACTCCAATAACTAATAAGGGAAAGAATGGAAGTTGGACAAAACTATATATATAATATATATATATATACCTATGATTTTTTTTATCTAAGTGCAACTTTTGTCCATGCCAAGTGGTCCAACCTTGTGAGGGAATCTTTTGGCACTTAGCACTCATACAGATAAAGGTAGATGAGAACCCAATATGGAAATAAGTTCAACCCATAAATCATAAGAAACCCAAGGAAAAACAAGTTAGAAGGGAACCTACTAAATTAGCATGAAGAAATTAATAAATGTATGACAACAAGACTACATGAGCATTGGGAAATGAATAACGAATGGGAATTATCACAAGATCTATGGAGTAAACCTTGTAACCCAGAATACAAAGTTAACATTAAAATAACAATATCTATAATTGCATCAAAAATTTAAATGGGGTAATCAAACCAACTAACTCACTTATATTTATATATGCTAAATAGTAGTTATATGAGACCACAACACCTATTAAGTTCACACAGTTGTTGAGCTACAAAAATATCGCATGGCACACTACAAGGAAAAGGCCTTCTAGCATAGGTTATAACAAAGGTTTTTAGTGTTGTAAAATTGGCAAAAATTGTTAAAAAAAATCCGCTAAGACATCATTTGTGGGAACGAATGTTTTAGCAGAGCTTATAACTAAAATTCATCAAAACCTAAAAAAATATGGGTGGCTAGAGGTTTTAGCGGGTGTTTTTTTTTTTGGTGCGCTTTATGAAATAAGAAGCCTAGTGTGCTACTTATATGCTACTTATAGAAATGAATTGGTCTTTATACATAATTAAAAGCATCAAGGCATTTAGTTCAAAGAAGATTGGAACCTGAAATGTATACCACCCCTATGCTTACAACAAAAAAATTCACAGTGCTTTCAACTCAAAGAGAACTAGAGCTTGAAACTTATACCACATCGGCGCTTATATAAAGAAATCCCTAGTCATTCTTTGATGAAGGAGTGACTCTAGGGCATGCAAAAATTAATTGCAGTTTCAATGCTTTCTCTTAAACATGTAGCACCAAAATGCCTTTTTTACATAAACTCATTAACACATTTGTTATATAGAGCGTCTGGTGGTATTAATTTGAATAGTGCACTGGGAAAGGCAATACTATTTTGTAGAATTGGGAGGTGTTAGTTTTATGAAAGAACTAGTGTGTTGAGTTATAATTCATCAAGGCATTAATTAAAAACAATATAGGTGCTTGAAGACATGAAAGCCCTGATATTTTCATTTTCCAAAATATCACTTGCTATGCTGAAAGATGACATCACAATGCTTTTATTGAAAGTAAATCACCGGTTTGTTTTAATGTTAGGGATGCATTGATGTTTTTTATGATATTTTCTCTCTTTTGGAGACATCAACCTATGACAGTGTAACTTATTGAATTTTAAATTGTTATTCATCGATAAATTCAACATATATCCTTATAAAAACTATTCTTATAAATTTAATATTTTTATTATTTTTCATTTTTATATTATGTCTAAATAATTTGTTTATATTATCATATTCTCATCTTTCATTATTAATATTTAAATCACCCATATATTTAATCAGTGGGTGTAACCATTTCACACCGACATTTGGATTAACGTAATAAAAAAATTAAAAATTTATTTTATTATATATCAATTAAGAAGTTATTGTTATACAAAAATAGGTTTAGTGGTAACTCCTTTTATTTCAATTGTGACACTATGTTGATATTTACATTAAACAAAATGTCTGATTTCCACAGACAATTATTTTAAAAAATATAACAGCTTGCATTGATATCCAAATAGATCATCATTCTTCACTAGAACTGTTGTCAGTGCTCAATCTACTTCCATGACTTGGGTTATTTGGAAGAATGTTTTGTTGATTTCATCGATTATTTTCTTCTTCTTGAGATTGTTCCATTTGCAAACATAATAATAAAGTGTAATGAGTGTATCCACATTGCTGAGAATAAAGAAAATTGAAATAAATAATATACATCAATGTAAATAAAGTAACAATGTACCATAGCAATAATTGACTCATAAATTATGCACATGGTGCCAAAACCAAGTCTCATGCCTTGTTGCAACAAATCTTCTGCTAGCGTAGTTCTATACTTTTTTCTTGCATGTTTTAAACCCCATTATAAATCATAGATTTATTAGAAAGGATTTTTTTTGTTCTATTAATTATGAAATTAGAGAAGTAAAACAACTTAGACACTTACAAATTCGACAATTAATTTTTGATATGCCAACATATACTCACAAGTGCTATTTAACCCAATGTCAATCAATTATTATGATGGCTTGTCTTTGTATGTTAGCACCTATTTGAATACATTCAAGGATGTTTGTTGTAAAAAAAACCTCAAAATATTCAAAAATGAAACCTTGAGCTATTATAAGGAAATATTAAAAATTACTCACAAATTTTGAAATCAACCCTTTTCTTCCTTGTTGTCTTGTTCTATGTACTGGATGAGTTCCATCTTTTTTTTTGCAAGAAAATACTTGAAAATTAATACTTAACGCTAATTCGTTTTTTATATGTACAAATCCAATCATAATTACATACATTTGAAGAACGTTGTTATTGAGATGGCTTCTCTTGTGATGCAATTTTGTCCATTTCTTTTAGCATCTCCTTATACATTTTTTTATAATCCTACTGACACGTTTCCTATTAGCTCGTTGATCATTTGGTATTTTCATAATCTTCTTAAAAACAATAAACTATTTTATAATGATATATGAAAACTAAATATAACAAAAATAATATTAATAAATTAAATGGTTTATAGTAATATATACATATAATTCTGGAAAATGATTTTAAACAATTAGGAATACTACCTTACCAATGATTCTTTTTGTTGTTGTATGTTTCCTCTATTACAAATCTGACATGTCTCACTGACCATTGCTCTAAAAATGCTTCCTGTAGTTTAGATATAATTTTGGTCTTATGACCATTGCATTTATTTTTCTATTATAAGTGGAAAGTATGTCTATATGTTCATTCCACTATATCCCTCATAGCTATGTAAAACAATTCCCACTTTCATTAACCTCCAATACCACTCTTGATGATCTAAGGACCAATACATTGTACTTTACATGTTCCATAATTTTTCTTTTCTTAGAACGACATTGATCTTTTCCTCCATTGTTATTCCATGTAGAACATTAAAAATATATGAATTAATGTATTGTTTGGAATATGTTATTTAATATTTTAAGTATATTATTGATGAAAATTAAAAAAAATAAAAGCTCGTGTTGAATAGTATTTTTTCATTCACCTCATTTATCATTCTGCAATTTTCCTATCAGGCTTTTACACTCTTCTTCACTTAGATTATACATAATCTTATTCACCTTCTTCATTTTGTGGCTCTGCATGACACACACCAACTAATACATATTAGTTAAACATACATATAGTTCAAACACATTAATTTTGTAAAGGATTTATAAAGAACTTTCATTCTTTGTTTTTTTATGTGTTTTCATTATGTCTATTGATATTTTTGTTACTTGATACCATCTAAACATTTTTTATCAATATATAATCAGTACCATTCAATACAAAAGCCATTAGGTATATTCTATAAATAAATAAATAAAAATTCATAAACAAATCTCTGGTATTCGGTGCATTTATCTGAATAAACACACTAGTGCGTTTATGAGATTAAATGCATTGAGATTTTAATTATTCAAAACCATCCTGGAAAAATAATTTTACATTAGGATAGTGTGTTTTTTAAGGCTAAATGCACTAGACTAATTTAACAGTGTTATTAGGAATAGATATGTTGGTGCATTATATTACACCAGAAGAAACAACGAACATACTAGACATAATCAAAAGTGTTATAATATACAAGTGTATTGAAATAATCAAGTAGACACCATGTGTTATATTACACAGCGTGCATTACGCAAAATATAACCATTTTTAGAAAAGAAAGGAGAGGCTAATGGTGTGATTCATAAGGATAAACTCAATGGAATGATTTAACAGTGTTATTAGTAACAAGAATACCAGTGCATTATATTACACCAGGACAAATGATGAAAATATTGGACAAAATCCAAAGTGTTATAATATACCTATGTGTTGTGTTACTCAAGTAGCGCTAGTACATTATGTTACATAGGAGGCACTGTGCAACATATGGTCATTTCTTAAATCAAAGAGGATGACGGTTGACGATGCAATTTCTAAGACTCAATGCATTGTACTAATTTAATTGTGCTATTAGTAACATGCACATTGGTGTGTTATATTGCACTGGGAGCAACGATAAACAAAATAGACAAAATCAAACATGTTATAATTTACATGTGTGTTGTATTACTCAGGTAGCACAAGTGCATTATGTTACATATGGCACAATGTGCAACATATAGTCGTTTCAAAAAAATAGAGAGGGCCGACATGGTTTAGATCTAATTCAATAAGTGATTCTCCTAATTTATATGTCAAACACCCTATTTATAGTACATACACAAAACCATTAATTCTAAAATTCCTAAATTGAAAAAATATACTTATAAAGTGGTAGAGAAAGATAAATTGTAATGTGAAATTGTGCAGTTAGAAGCAAGGGTTTAAGGTAAGTAGGTTTAAGGTAAGTATTGATTGTTTTTGTCTTTTTTCTAAATTTTAATTAAATTTAAATAGGAATAGAGATTGTAAAAAATTTACTAGTAAAAACTATAGTAAACTTTTTATTATATAGTGTTTTTATTTATTTTTTAATTGTGAATAAATCTAATAGAAATTTTAAAATATTTTAACAGTGAAATTTAATATTTTTGTTATCCCTTGAGTGAATCACCATACCTTTCAACTTATGATTTTTTGATGGATCCAAAATATTTTTCATCTCAGCTCTAATCTTCCCTTGCAAATGATATCTATTTTAATTAAACCCTAACATAATTTGTAAAAAATTTATTAGTAAAGTAAACAACAAAATTTGAAGCATACTATGTAGTTTTTTGAGTGAATTAACATACCTTTTAATTTTTGATCTTTTGAATAGTTCTATTGCTCCAAATTATTTTGTTGTTGTTGCACGATGCTCTGGTATATCTCTCTTGCAAATCACTCCCTTACAATTTTGGGTAAAATTATGAAATGGTGAATAATTTTTTACTATTTAAAATAATTTATGAAATTAGATTTTGTTATTTTATTAGTAAAGTAAACAACAAATTTTGAAGCATACTATGTAGTTTTTGAGTGAATTAACATACCTTTGAATTTTTGATCTTTTGAATAGTTCTATTGCTCCAAATTATTTTGTTGTTGTTGCACGATGCTCTTGGTATATCTCTCTTGCAAATCAATCCCTTACAATTTTGGGTAAAATTATGAAATGGTGAATAATTTTTTACTAATTAAAATAATTTATGAAATTAGATTTTGTTTTTCTTCTTTTTTGGTAGGTAAGCACCCACGAGGGATTTGAACTAGTAACCTATCGCAAGGAGTGCCTTAACAATGCAACCATTCACCATCAATCCAAAGCCCCATGGGCTTTTGGAATTAGATTTTGAAAAATTAAATTCCTGACATTTTTGAAATAAAAGACAAAGACAAAAACAAAAACAAAAACAAAAACAAAAAATCTTGTTTTTTATTTAATTAAATTTCTCCTCACATCAGCACATTAGATACTCAAGGGCACCAATGCATTTATATAAAATCACACTGACATTTCTCGAGCACCATATTTTTCCAATGCATCAACATGATTAATTCTTTTTTTTTCGAAATCTTGAAACAATGCGATTTTTTTTAACTCAACGTTGCAGTATATATTTAAAGCAGCATTGATATGATGTAATTCATTTTGATTTTCTAAAATAGGGAAACAATAGTGTACCAGTGTTGTTTATTATTTAAACGTAATCGTGCACTTTTATGTGAAAGAGCACTGATATGATAACTTTCTTTTTTTCTTTTTTCTTTTTTTCTTTTTTCTCTTTTTTTCTTTTTTCTCTTTTTTTCTTTTCTTTCCTTTTCTTTCTTTCTTTTTTCTTTTCTTTTCTTTTCTTTTCTTTTTTCTTTTTTCTTCTTCTTCTTCTTCTTCTTCTTCTTTTTTTTTTTAGAATGTGAGTATTCTTTAAACACACTAGTGTTCTTATTTCTTAAATGAACTAATGTGGTTTACTATGATTAGTGCACTAGTGGGATTTAAAAGCTATATTAAATTTTATTTTCACATAAAATGACATATTAATCTCAAATTATCTTTTAGGACACATTCATATCAATTACGGTGATTCATAGTATACATTGTTTGCTTAAAGTCGCCTTGTTCTTGAAAAATTGTTTCAAAACTATATTGAAATTTAGATTGTGGTTATATGGATCTTGAGATTAATTTTAGATGTTCACACAAAATTTTCTTTCTGACTTTTCTCAAATATAGGGACAAAATCTCAATACTATCAAATGGCGAATTCTTCCAATTCCATCTCATTCCATATTATTGATCAAATTCCTTCATGGAATTATGTCTTTCCATCTTGAGTAAGTTCATATTTTATTTATATTTCGATTATCTAATTAATTTTATTTTATTCAATCCACATGGCATATTCTAGCTGCAATCATAGATTAATGATGGTAATAACTGTTTAGTATACTAAAATTTCAAGAAACAAATTTCATTGTCATCCTTACTAATATCATTAATATTGCACTAATGTCATTGAATATTTCTTGAAATTAGGATTTTAGTGATTATGAGTGACCCACCTACCATCTTCTGGTAAACCCTCCACTACAAGCTCAAATCAAGAGAATGTTTCATTAAGAGAAAGACTTGGAGAGGAAGCATACATAGAATAGTTGAATCAACCACCCATTCAATTCCCACTACGTCTAGATTCACCAATTAGGAATGACTACAACAATAGTAGTTCTTTATCACAATTTGGGAATGGAGGAAATCAAATGGATGTTACTATGCATTATTAAATCTGAGATACAACTCCCATGGATGTAATGTTGTTAGATGAATTCTAGAACAATGAGCCAGGGGATGATGCTCATATCACTGATACCTTATTCGAAATCCTGAAATCTGCTTCCACTACCCTTCTCTTTGGACCTAGTGATAACTCAAAGTATACTAAGCTTGGGATAATGATGTTTTTGTACAATGTGAAAGAAATGTTTGCCATTTTGAATGCATGTTTCTCAAAAAAATTAAGGTAACTCACTTGCATGATTGATCAAGTTCCTTATATCTTTTCACAGAATCAAATTTAAAAATGACTGATTTTATGCATGCTAAATATTGACATTGTACAATTGTATTCCCCACCAACTGCATGATATTTAAATATAAGGTTCTTCCAAGTGAGAATTTATTTCCAGGTCGTTGTGAAGAGGAAAATAAGTTGTTGAAAATGTTATGCGTTCATGATTACATATCATATCATTCATGTGTAAATGATTGTATTTTATATAGAGGAGAATATGTAGACAAAGTGATATGTCTAAAATGTCGGCATGACAGGTACCATAATAAAAAAAAAAAGATGTAAATCACATGGTCCTCCTCATAAGATATTGATTCACATGTGTATAATCCCAAGGATTCAAAAACTCTTTCTTTGAAGAATTATCTATGTTGCAGGGATGGCATGCCTCACACATAACTGATTCACTAGTTATGTGAATCCAAATAGATTCAATGACCGTGAAGAATATAGAGGATACATGGCCTAAAAAAATTCAAGGATTGAGTACGAAGTCTAATACTTAGCATATTCATGGTTGGCATCAACTAACTATTTTGTTTGGCTTGTAGTAGTGATCAATAATAATACCCCCCATCATTTTCCATGAAGAATGAACATCTTATGTTGGCTCTCATAGTCCATGCTAAAAGACAAATGAAGAATATGGATGTCTACTTACAACCATTGGTAGATGAATTTAAGGAATTATGGTAATGGATACATGTGTATGATGTATGAAGATCCATCGCAATAAAGAAGAGTTTTACGTTGTATGGAATATGTGCTTAGACCATAGATGATTATCCAATCTTAGGAGTTTTCTCTACTAAATTGCATTCTTATTCATTTCTTTAGTAACAATTGCTTAACATATTAATTTAATTTGTTCTAATTGTTTAGATATTCATGTTCACTAGTGTTTCGGCCTATATATAATAATTTTCAGGTCTTGAAACAAAAGGGTATCATGGATGTAAATGTTGTGGACCTTCTCTAAAGACTAGGTGGTCTGAACACCATGGGAGATTCACTCAATGAACCTTTGATATATCAAGTGCATTCTTGGCATACTAAAAAATAGCCTTAATTTGATTCAATATTGGGAAATACCTCTAAAAATCACATTATTTAACGCCCTCCCAAAATGATCCCAATACACCTTCCCAATTTAGAAAACCCCTACTTTCACTACATATTGTAGGTATCCATTTTTTCATTAACTTTATTTATACCCATTCATATTTTTTCATTAACTTTGAGCTCCATTTTTAAACATTCCCATATAAAAACCCTTTACCCCCTTTTACATGCTCAATATATTACACAATTTTTTCCTCAATATATATCCACTAGTATGAATGTACGAGGTATGGTATTGCTCCCCTAGTGAAGTCTCCATGCTGAACACCTACGAAATGCAGTGTATGACTACTTCAAGGTATTCCTTCAGGAAGAACACCATTATAGAAGAGCAAAATCCACTTTCAATGGTAAACTAGAAAGAACCCAGAGGCCTGCAATAATGAAACCAGCTGGATGGCTTAGAGCATATGAGATAGAGAAGGAGAAGGATTTTACATAGATGTTTGATTGAAATGGGAAGCCTATGTTTAATGATCCATATTCCTTTGACACCTATGTTGAGAAATTTCCCATTAGGACGAAAAGGAAATTTGTCTTTTATGATCTTCCATAATGGGAGCATCTTAAGATTTCCAACTTACTAAATCCCATGCATATATTTAATAATGTTTCATCTTCTTTATAGAGGCGCATATCATCGAAAGAAAGTGACACATTAGTTTTTAGGAGAGATATCATTTCTTCAAAAAATAAAAACAAACATTGGCCAAGACAAGAATATAAAGGAGAGGTCGGCCACTCTTTGTCTTTCAAAGACGGTGTTACATCAGTTACAATACCCTCCAAAACTTTTCCTTAGCTTCGTTTTGGAGCCTCCCAACCAAATTTTCGTAGCTCCTTGTCTTGCTTCATCAAGTACAGAAGCTTCAGTGTTTTTCCTACACAAAGGAAGCCTGTCGATCATAGCTTGATACATTCCCCTCAGAGTTTGTTCATCTAGATTTGGTCCAGTGGCGGGCTGGGTGGTTCCCCAAGAAATTACTAAATTCTAGAGGGCGACCAACCTTCCCTCCAGAAATTGTGCAATCCTGTCTGGTAGCCTGCTAGGCGCTAAAATTGCATAATTATTCTAGTCAACCCTCACAGTGAAAACTATGCAATTTTCTCTAGCAAGGCTGCTCATCCCGGAATTTGCACAAATCTTGGTAGAAATCAGTTGCTCTACCCAGAAATTGTGCAAATCTATTCGGAAACCACCCCATCTCCCAGCCAAAAATACGCATTTCCGTCAAGTGGTTGAGCAACTTCATGCGCAAGCAGTTGGGTTTACCAGTTCCACCTAGGACAATGGAAACTTGACTTGCATGCATGTCTTTATTTTTCCCATAATAGAAAAAGGAAACATTCAAACGGCATCCCATGATTCAAGGAGCTATTTTTGGAAGCTAGAGGTTACATGCAAAGTTGTTTTAGAAACTTTCCTCCAAGTGTCATTTTTTCATAGATTTGTGGCATGCTCATCATGAGCTAAAAACTTATTTATTAGATGCATTAGAGCTTATTCCTTTACATCAATATTCAAGCTCTGACATCCTACAACACATCCAGGACTCTTCGACACATCCGGCTCAATTATTCATGGGTAAGTGGCCTCAACTTGTTTTTTCAACATTTCTGTCGATCTTTGTGTTTTCACTTGTGTGAGTGATGGTTTCTGGATTTGTTTGAACGCTTTTTTTCATTTGAATGTATACTAGCGTGTCCTAGCACTGTTTCATTTTTTGTTGCTATCTCATTGTTGTCACATGCATGAAATTGTTTTGCATGAAAGGTCACTAATTTGGTGAATCGCTTCAGTCACATGCATGTTGACCTATTTACTAAATCATTAATTCATGTGTTTCATTAACTTTCAATCACTTTTTCTTTAACTTAGTGTCGCCATACATTCACTTTCATATTTTCTTTCAGTTGCAGGTAGGCATTCTGACCTACCTTGGCCCAAACTCTACCTTCACCGAGAGAGCATTGGGTAATATGGGGCTTTTCCTTCCTCTCCGAAAATGCGAATTTCTATCCAGGCACTCTCCTCCGTGACTATTTTGTGCATTTCTGATGGACTCTGACTGTTGGCCTAGAAAATTTTGCAATGCAGTCCCTGGGCCTGTAGTCACTCCCAACTAGAATTGCACATTGCACAATCCCAGTAGTCAGCAGCTAGTCTAGATTGTGAATTACACAAATCTAGTATCCAATCTTGCCTCCTATATAGCCTAGACTTCCTTTTGAGCAGTTTTTGGCTGCCAGTCACCCAACCTCCCAAAAGAAATTGCACAATCTTTCCTACCAGTTCCCCAGGTATGTGTTGTGTCACTCGGATTTTCTTTGGTTTTCACTGATAGAATTCTTGCTATACATGTTTCTTTGTCTCCAGATATTTCAGGGGTTCATCCACCTCTTAGTTATATAGGATCAATGGCCTCCAAGAGATTAGGATCACAGGACATTGACGGAAATGTAGCTCGAGAAGTAGTTGAGTGAGTATCATCTAGTCTCCCAATCTATGAAGATACTAAATTGTTTCTACACAAGGACTTCAAAATCAAGTGGCAAGAGGTCAATGAAGCATTTGTAAGCACTTTTGAAGAAGACCTCGAATACCAACAGGTGTATGTGAACATTCATAAGTACAAATTGTATCAAATTTCATGTAGATATCCCGCATTCCAATGCATGGACATAATACACTCGTCGTCTCTCACACTCTTCCCTAGATAATGACCTTGAGCAGCGTCAATGGGACAAATATTGCAAACTTCTGGGCATGATATTATGATGAGATGTGTCAAATTTTAGAGCCCACGACTATCATGAAGACTCACTTTAGTTTACCCAAAAAATAGTGATAAGTCCAGAGACATTCTGAAGAACTAGGTAAAGGAGCTCACTCGATTTAGGTTCACACCATACTAGATCTACAAGATGAAGATACTACAGAAGGCGTATCAACACTTGGTCATATTTTCATGTTGACTGTATGGCCAAGAAAGCATGAAAACCTTCCTACAAAGTTGGGTGATCATGCTGGATCAACTGGCTAGAGAAAGAAAACCACATAACTAGTCTGGCATGTCTACTCATTAGCAGAAGGATCAAGTAACAAAGGATCCACAGTCACCCGGAGGTGTGCATGAAGAAATTTACATGTCTGCCTACATCTTAGATGCAATCTATGCTTGACAGGGGTTCCCAGGCTTGGAGTGGGCATGGTCACCAATGAAGACTATTGTAAACACATATTTCAAGTTGTTGTCCAAATGCAGCTTCAGAGGAGTAAGCACATGGTTGTCCGATTATTTTATCACCCAAGTTTACAAGATGATATTCGAATAGGATCCACCCTGTATGTCAAAGGAAACAATGGAGGAATTGTTAGAAATTGATGATAGGTATGCCTCACTGTCTGACACCTTCATCCAAATGTTCAGTGCGGAGAAGCCTCCTCATGTTCTACCGAATTTTGTGTTGGACATACATGTCATGTAGGAAGTAGCTTATCACATCTCGAAAGGATTGGAAACTAGACTACACTTGAAGAAGAAGGCACCTTGGCCCGCTCTCCCATTCCAGATTGGGTTATATGAGATCCAGAGTATAAAGCAAGTAGATGTCGAAGCAGAACATATGAAGAAGTATCCATTCAACCTTCGAAGTTACAACCCGTATGACCCTCATTGTATTGTGAAGGATAACTGCATGAGAGTTCAGTTCAATTGGATCCACGGGGCATTTCATTTGGCCGAGGAGGACCCATGGAGATATTTTTATAGTTTCTCTAGACCCAATGAACACGTCAGCTTCATTGTGGAGTGGTTAGCGAAGAAACATGAAGAAGCATCATGGAGAGCACCACCAGCAACAACAGCAGTAGCAGCAGAGAAAATCATACTAGTGCACGACAAAGGTAAGAGGAAGATTATCGATCTCATGGAGGAGGAGCAAAGCTGCAAGTTACGAGCAGACCCACTAGTAGAGAAAGTAGCTATGGCAATACAGGAAAAGAGGGAGCAGCTCGACATGCAAATCGTGTAGAGGCAGAAGGATAAGAGAAGAATGGAGGAAGGCAATACAGGCAAAGAGGCAGCAGCTCGACATGCAAATCATGTAGAGGAAGAAGGATAAGAGAAGAACGGAGGAAACAGAGAACGAGTTGCATGAGTTGAAGGAGAGAATCTGGAAGGAACAAGAGGTGCGAAAACAGGAGAGGGAAGCGTAGCATCAATAGGTACAAAATGGTGTGCAACATGTACAAATAGATGAAACAATTCCTATACAACTAGTTAATTCATCTTAACATCTAGCATCAGGTAAAGAGGGTGGACCATCGCAGGAGCAAGACTTCATTCATGAGATAGAGCAAACACTTCAATAGGTTGATGTAGACATGGAGCAGGAGGATTGGAACATGACACCGACCTCATGCCTCATCACTAAGAGGTCGACTTACATGATTCACCACATCCATATGATTAGCAAGTGTTAAGTGACCAAGGAGGCATTGAGATCCTTGGTGATGAGCCAGAAGGAGAGATGAACAACATCTCATTCGACGAATCTCAACATAGAGTTGTGAAGTCTCGTAGAGTGCCAACTCTGGAGGATCATACATCTCCTGCACAAGTTGAGGAACGAGTGATCATGACTAATGTACGAAATCATCTAGCAGCCTTGGCCAATGGAAATAGAGTGTATGCCGAATCCACTAGCTCAAATGTTTGCTTTCTGGTAGTTGAGAATGAGCGAATGGCAAAGGAACTAAAAATGGCCAAGCAAGGATGAGAGTTGGTGACAACGTCCACTTGATCTGAAATAAGGAAGGAAATAATAGATGAAGTATTGTCTCTTGACATGGTTATGCGAGAGTTGTACTCCACGTTCGGTACTGTGCATAAGGCATTTGTCCATCTCAATGGATGGCAGCAACGATGTGCTAGAAGAGCATGTATCTTGATGAACTTGCATGCTATAGATGATGACATGAAAACATGGATGATGAAATACAAGGGAGCCCCATTTCACTTGCCCAAGATGATGGGGGCCAATGTGGTCGAGATGAAGGCACATATCCAGAGTCAAATCCCAAACTATGAAGAGGTACCGCAACTCATCACTACCATATAGGCTTCCCATGCAATA